>BSBK01004915.1:105000-292500 GCA_027943335.1 Chamaecyparis obtusa | reverse complement strand
AGTATATTTCCACAATCCATAACTAATCTTCAAATTGCTTCTAGATTTGATTGTGTCAATTTTTTTGCATCAACACTGACAATCAAATCCAAAAGCAATTTGAAGAATATTGGTCACATTCAATACTACCTAATCTTTATAAAATCTAAGAAGTGTAGCACACTAGTGCCCAACACTAGTGTTATCCCAATTTGGCATTATTGTGCTTCATAACTCACACCTCACTTAGAAAGTTAACTGAGTGGTGACACCCTTCCTCTTTTGTTCTGTCATTTTCTTTTTCTTAATTTTTTTTGGGGTGTTTTCTCCTTTGTTTTTTACTGTCCACCTTTATTCCTTCCCCTTGTTTTATTTTCATTTCTTCATTTCTTTGGACCTAGGGTATGAGAATATCCCAAATAACTCATGAACCATTCACCCTTGATCGCTAATCCCCAATTTGTTCCTTTTTCCATGTTCTACCTCTCTAGGAATTAGACTTTGAGGATCTATGGTACCAAGTTGGATCCACCTTCCTTTGATACTTGATATTCACTCCTTTTCCCTTTTAAGGATCACACAACCATGTAAGGTTCCTAACCTTAATTATTTTACAAAATAAAAATAAATACACATTTTCCAAATAGTATGGATAAATGAATAATTTAACTTAATTATTTACATAACAATAAAATTAAATTTTTGAATTATAAGTGTTTATTCTAGGTTACACACACACACACACACATGTATATATGTATATATACACATATATAAAATAAATATACATTTTCCAAATAGTATGGATAAATGAACAATTTAACTTAATTATTTACATAATAATAAAATTAAAATTTAGAAGTATAAGTGCTTATTCTAGGTTACACACACATATGTATATACATGTATATACACATATATACATGCTAAATTATGGTGATGATGATGAAGGACTAACCAAGATCAAAGGTATACAAGATTGTAGAAGGATTAGATCAGTTATTATTTTGTCATTGATGTCAAGCAATTGATTTTTGTTGTATATTGAGTTTCCATATCATTCAGAGTATGATATAAGTTGAGTGAGTTAAGGAAAAAGAGGAAGTGAAAATTTGTGAAGCTGAAGAACTTAATTGGACAGCTAATACAAATTAGACAATGATAAGGTTATATTGATTTAGTTATTTTCTACTTTACATTTGATTATATCAAGTCAGTAAAAGAGATTGGTCAAGTCGGTCAACAAAATAGTTTGGTTATTGAGCAAGAAAAATTTATTTGGTAAAGGAAAGTAAGTTTTGATAAAGTGAAAGCAAGTCAAGTCACCGAGTAGAAGAATTTGGTTACCAAGCAAAGAAAATAGAATTTTGGTTGAAGGAAAAGAAGTTAGCCACCAAGAAAGGAACATATATTAAATACAAGGATCAGAATGAAATTTAATGATGAGACACAATGATCTAGAAGATTCTAAGGATGAGGAAGAGTTATTTGAAGAGATCTACTATCAGGAAAATTCAAGGTGACGATCTATGGTAAAGATCTAAGCAACAAAAAGTGAAGGTAAAAGTTCCAAGAAAGTTCAAATTCTGAGGTGATGATAAAATATTTTACCGAGTTCTAAATTCATTGAATCAGTTTATGAGGATGATCTGACAGTTGAGAATAATTAGAGGAAAACATAATAAAGGAGATTAAGAGGAAAAAAAGAGTCTATATAAAGGATGAAATTTACTATAAAACAAGATGGAAAAGTTGAAAGGTGGATGTATAACCAAGTGATACATTGAAGAAGAAAAATGTTGAAATCTAAGTCTACAAGTGAAAATCGATGAAGTGTTGAGGATAGTAGAAAGTGAAGGAAATAAGTGAAGAAAAAGAGTGCATAAGGGATCTGACTAAGCAAGAGGTAGTTGGAGATTTATAGATCAATTTTTATATTGTTGCTTATTAACATTTGTAGCATAAAAATATCTTAACTAAGTGGACTTAATAGTCTTATTGTAAATCCTTTAGCAAGGTGACATTATAGAAGATTGTTTGAAGACCTTTAACCATGCCACTCCTGATAGGGTGAAGATCCTAACAGATCTAAGGAAAATCCCCTAATAGGGTCACATTTAATACCTTGGAGGCAAGCAGGAATATACCAGATGGCACCTAGAAAACCATCCTTGAGGTAGGACCTTTCAAAAAGTTATGAAGATTATATATTGGTATATTCAAGGATTGAATAATCCTCACAAGAAAGATTTAATTAGAAATATGATTATAAATAATAAACTAGATATTTTATTAATTCAAGAGACTAAGATGGCTAAGGATAAAGTTGAGAATATCAGGTTGTTTAGAAATGGGGAGGTTAGTGGGGGAGATTTTAATGGAGCCTCAGGGGGTATTGCTACCTACTGGAATTGTGACAATAGAAAAGGGGAAGTATTGATCCAAGAAAATAATATGGCTTGCATTAGATTTCAACACATCAAGGATGGTACGTCTTGGGTTTTGACTAATGTTTATGCTCCTAACACCAAGTCTAGCAGATATAATTTTTGGGAAAAACTTGAGATTGTGAGACAAAATTTTGATCAAGATGGTTGGATCATAATGGGGAACTTCAATACTCTGATCAAGGATGATGAAAAGATGGGAGGTAGTCAGCCCAATCAGGACAACATAATGGATTTGATGGATTTCATGAACAATCAGGGTCTCCATGACATGGATCTCCAAGGTGTCAAGTTTACCTGGATGAATAGAAGAACTAGAAAGGACCTTATCCAGGTGAGACTCAACAAAGATCTAATTACTAATGATTAGTTTATTCATTATTTTTTCTCTTTAACTGCCCATATTAGAGCAGGATCAGACCATTACTCTATCACTTTTATTGCTGATCCTAAAAATGGGAAAAGGTTATTTCCTTTTAGATTTGAAAAAATGTGGACCATGCACCTTGATCTAGAGAAGAATATTAGGGAATGGTGAAAATTCAAGATTGAAGGCACAACTATGTTTAAAGTTTCCAAGAAGCTTAAATTTGGGAAGGATAATATCAAGAAATGGAATAAGGATAGCTTTGAGAATTTTTTCTCCTCCAAGAATGATATCATTAAGGATCTTAAAGAGATTCAAGATATAGTTCAGGTTGATGAGTATAATTCGATGTCCAAAGAAACTGAAAATGAGATGCTTGTGAAATTCCATGATATTATTGCTAAAGAAGAGACTTTTTGGAAATAGAGATCTAGGAATGTTTGACTAAAAGGAGATAGGAATACCAAATATTTTTTTATGTCAAGTTTGAAACAAAAAGTAGCCAACAAAATTTCCAAGATTATTAATAGTAATGGGGTCATGGAGGAGGAGGATTCTATTAAGGTTAGAGGCTAACAATTTTTCTCTAATATGTTGGAAAAGGATCAAGATTTGGATATGGAAGCTCAGAGGGATCTTTTAGAGTGTATTCCGGGCATTTTGAAGGAGGAACACAATAATTTTTTGACGGCTATCCCTTCTAATGAGGAAATTAAGAAGGTTGTTAATTATTTTCAAGGGAGTAAAGCACCTGGGCCAGATGACTTCCTGATGTTTTTCTTCCAAAAGTATTGGGCTATTGTTGAAAATGATATCACTAGTATTGTTAAAGAGTTTTTTGGATTAAAATTAGTTTTGAAGGAAATTAATGGGACTTTTTTTGTGCTTATTCCCAAGATGCCTGGAGCTGATACCGTGTGTGTGAATTTTGTACCTAGTTGGAGACACAACACTTTAGTAAAACACTAGAGGTTAGCAAATCAAGAAATCTACAATATAAATGAACTAAGCTAACCAGGTGATTTACTACCTTCTAGTAGGTGCGAGTATGGTATTCTCAGATTATGATCGAGATTAGTGATAATGCAACACCTAAATGAAGGATTTAAAATGATTAAAAGTAATGAAATATGGACACAGATTAATCTATCTTTTTGTATTTTCTATGCAATATGATGAAAATTGATATGAAATTGAATCTAGATGAACTGAGATGATATGAAAATATATCTAACAATGTTATGAATGCTATGAATGGATTGAAAAACAATGAATTGAAAACTATGAAAATCTCACAATTGCCTGTTTGCAAGAGCTCGATTCTCCAAGTTCGCAAGTGCTCAAAAATCGAAGGATTGAAGGACCTTTTGTGAAGGGCTGAGCCTTGATTATATAGAAATCCAGGGCTTGAGGACACATTGAGAAAAGCCATAAATCACTCTTGATAAACTTAGGTTGATTTTTGAGTTAACAAGAAATTAGAAATAGATCAACTCATAAAATCATGCAAAAATAGCTTTTTGACTCCTTTTCAGAAGTTGCTTTCTTTTCAACTCACAATCACATGTTGAGTTCAATTTAAATTTAATAGTTGATTTAGAGTTCAACTATTTTTCTGATTATGCATGATTTAATATGAATTAATTTAATAATCAAGTGATTTATTCTCAACTTAACTGATTTTTGAATTAAAACAACTGATTTATGGGTTAATCAATTATTTAATCAAATTTTTATTCCAAACTATATCATTAAATCTTGACAACTTGATTTAATCAATTAAATAAGAATTTAATCAATTATTTGTAAGATTTTTGATTTATTGTCAAAATTAAATAATATTAATTAGGAATAAATAGAATTAAATCTAATTAAATGATTAAGTGGAAAAATTAAATCTAATTAATTAAATATTCAAAATATTTAATTAATTAACTTTAGGATAAATATGATTTATCGCCAAATTATATTCAATTAAAGATAATTAGGATAATTAGGAATATTCCCCGATGCATGCAAAATTAAGATAAAATCAATTAGGGTTTCAATAAACTGATGTGCAGATGTACCTTAGGTTAGGACTTTGATGTTGATTTCGATCAATTTGTTGATGTATAAGGTTAATGGTCATATAGCCCATTTTTTGGGTATTACATTTTTCCCCTCTTTGAATTACTGTGTAAAGTGTAGTGGTTCAAAGATTAATCTATTTTTTATGATGATGTAGACTTGGTTATGTGGTGGGAAAACTGATCTTGAGAGATTAACCAATTTTGAGATAGAAACTGATTGATAGATTTAAAGATGTTGGTGACTCAAGTCCTGATTGACCAAATAATGGAGATGATGTCAACTATATCAACAATGAACTGGTGATTATGAAAAAGTGACAAAACACCTGATTCTAAACCTATGATTACGAAGAAGTGAATATCCTAATTCCAGACCTGATTGAACAAGGGAATCAAAAGGATGCCAAATATGAACCCTTCAGTTATAAAGAACCAAGGAAATAACACTAATGAATCGATGGTTATGAAGAGCTGATACAGTTTACAAGATAGGTGAGAGAACACTAGATTGATATGGATCTTGATGAATCTGATATGCCCCCAGCGATGAGACTTTTGATGATTCAACAACTAGATGTGGTTTTTGTCTTGATCACTAAAAGAAAGATTCAATTTACAGATTTGATTGAAGATATGCAATACCATGTCCCCTTCGGGATGAAAATCAAAATATGGCAAGAAAAGCTAGCTTGAAAAAGTTTAGAAGCATGTTAATTGATTTGAGAAATGGTTATGCATGCATCGAGGTCCTAAAGAACAAGTTTGACTAGGTTTAACCATGAGTTGACCATGGTTGACCAAGTTGAAATTTTGATAGTTTGATGTGAGATAATTATTTAAGTTGAATTCTGGATTTCATTGATGTTTAGAAGGTCGATTATGCAAATAGTCGGCTGTCTTGGGTTCAAAAATTTTAAATCATGATTTTGACAAAGTAAATGATCTTAGATTTCAATTTTGATCCCGAAAATGGGTTCAGAATATTGAAATTAGCCAAGGGTGCAATTTTCATGCAAAACGGAGCACTTTGAAAAATTAGGTCAAAACCTATATAAGGCCCAAAAGGGGTCATTTTCATATCATTTCAACCTTTTGTCTTTTGTGAGCTTGTGGAGCCCTCTGAGAAAAATGGAAGTTCCTATGTCATCTCATCATTTCGAGTGCAACTGACAGTACCAGTGACCTCACCAATATGGCAATCTAGTAAGTGGACCTCTATGCCTCTCCTGTATTCAATTTTGTTCATGTTTGATGCATTTTTTTGAATTTTTCTACATTTTTAAGCTTTTCATTTTTTTGCCTCATGGAAACTCGTAGACAGTCCACCAGGACTCATACGACTTTTTAAGTCCAATTCAAGACTCGTATGGGTTATAATTGTAACTCGTATGAGAAGGACCCAAGTGTCATACGATATTTCATTGGGTCCTTCATATGTCGTGCAAGACCCTACACAGTGTCATATGAGCATAAAGTGTCATATGAGACATACCTATAACTCGTACAAGTTTTCATGCCAATCTGAAAACTCATATGAAGAAAAATAGTGTTTTTCACATCCTTAGACCAAAAATTTGATTTTTTTGATTACTTAGGCTGATTCCTTAGCATTTAATGCACTTTCTAAAGTTGTCAATTTGTCATTTTCTATGTTTTTAGCCTAATTTTTGGCCAAGTTACTGATATGTTTCCCCTATTTCTGTGCTATGTAGGTTATCTTTCCTAATGTACACATATGGATATCTCATCCAGCCACCTAGAGACTCTGTGTGTCACTTCCTGATCCCTTGAGAGTTCACTTAGCTACTTGTGGATTTGAGTACTTGATATGATTTCCTAAGATTTAGGTTAACCATGGATTGATTACTACACTGGTTGAGAGATTCCACTCAGAGACCCATACTTTCCACCTTCCTACCAGAGAGATTACCATGACACCAAAGGATGTATACAAGATACTTCAAATACCCTTCCACGGACCTCACCCAAACTACATTAGTTCAGGTAATGCTAGTTTACATGCTTTTAGGACAATATTTGGTGATGATGATTAGTTAGCCCAATAGATCTCATGGGAGACTCTGGTACAGAGATATGGATAGATGTACTACCTTGAGTGCATTATCATTGAGATGATAGGAGGGATCATCATGTCTGACAAATAGCAGAGTGGACTTCTGATGGGCTGGGCCCCTATGGTGTAGCAGTTGATGGTGAGTCCCACTGACCTAGGGTGGGGATAGTGCTTACTAGCCCACATGTTCTCAGAGATGCATGAGATAGTGTATCATGAGAGCAAACCTTTTTCTTCTGGGGTTCTTGTTCTCTAGATCTGGGCCTAGGAACATATTTCTATTTGCAGACCAGTAGGTGGTGATGAGCGGTAGCCACATGAGCTTCTAATATACAAATACTTGGACTACATTATACAGGTCTGGATGGGACACACTAAGTATTGGAGGCACATTCTAGATGACATGACCTCGGTGACCTGGAGGTCTTATTTGCAAATAGAGGCGTGGCCTGCCTCCTGTGTATAGTTTGGCTATTTCTTTCAGAGTTGGGCATTGATTGGATGAGCTTCCACTATTCTAGAGCATTTTTTGATTACTCGAGTGTGGAGATAGTATGGTATCAAACAGGATGCCCCTCAGAACTTTACATCTTATGCACGGTTGATATGGGAGATTGGGCTCATATGGTCTCCACGATTGTCATATGCTAAGTGTAGTTTAGAGTAATTGGGATATATTGGTAGGTACTGGGATTATAGACCACAAATCTTAGATGTAGGAGTCATTGATGCATATATGGCTTGGATTGTAGAGCATCCCATCCAGAGGTTCTCAGATCCTATAGAGCTCATCCCGACTATGGAGGATGCAGTGGATGTGACAGGTGCCCCAATGGGTAGAGGAAAGAGATGTCGGGAGGTACAAATGCCTATTGCTCATCCTACATGACAACATTCAAGAGCTATGATGACACCACTGAGGCCATTAGGATAGATGAGACCACCTCGACTCGTAGTGTTGCAACGTAGGTATACTAGGGGTGAGAGTGGTACACTAGGTTGTGTTGGTAGTGCTGATGATGTTTTGGGTGTGCAACAGGATGTGGGTAGTACTGATGATACACAAACTACTAATTTTGATTTAGGTGCTGAGGTCAGATGCTATAAGGTGCACAAAGGAGATAGTACAAAGTGACCAATAGATCAGCCTATGGAGGATGCAGATGCACTAGCTATTGAGGTAGATCCTGGGTTGAGACAAACCCCCCAGGACATTATTAGGCAAATCAGGCTACAAATTTGGGATTTGAGATTACAGAGTGCCACATTGGAGGTAAAAATGAGAGAGTCTGGGAGGCAACACTTAGAGTGAGAGGCTGATGTGACGAAATTAAAAGTGGAGGTCGTTCATCAGACTAGCTAGGCATCCTACTATGTTTCCGCTTATTACTCGAGGGTACCCATTGGACAAAGAGTGCCTTCTTACTTTGAGTTCATGGCTACTTCTAAGGGAGCTAGAGCACCACGAGCTAACCCACTATTAGATGCACCTACCCCACCACCACTAGATGTGGAGGAGCAGGCAGACAACTAATTTGCCTTAGTGTTATGATTTTTGTCATTTTGTCCATATACTAATTAGATCTGATAGCTCTAAGGAGATCATTCTTTTGTATATTGTGCCAGTAGTGCACCCTTGACTATTTCAACTTTTGATATATATGAGATCAATTTTGGTTGTGACTTCATATGTACTTGTTGTTTTGTTTATGATGATTATATCATGTGATGCAAATGTTCTAAATGCTTTGATTAGTGTAGAATGTATGGAATATGCAATGCAATGATTTGTTTCAAATTTATGGATATATGTAATGCAATGATATATGGTAAATGCCAATGTATGTTTATGGATGGACATGTATGTATTCAAATGGATGTATGAAATGATTATGTAATGTAAATGCAACGATACACATGATATATTTTGTAGGTAGTGATGAAGACAAGTACTCGATCATTTGTCAAAAAGGATGTGTAACCCAGGATGGTGACTGCTTGTTGGTTCAACGTTAGGGGACCTTAGTCCAAAGCTCATCCCTTGTGTCATGTTTAGCATAGTTTTGGAGAATCATTAAGCATTCAAGTTGATTTGTGAAGTTGTGAGATACATGAAATCATGCAAAGTGCAAAATGAAATGCAAACCTAAGACCTAGGACTTAGTCACTGATCATGTGTCGGTCATTTTCATCATTGAATATTTTTTTTGTTCTTTAATCTTTAGGTAACACTAGATAAATCAATACGATGTCCACTAGTTAGGCAACCATAGACATATGAATATTGATTTTTGTTTTATTATGTCATATTAGATATAAGCACCAAGGCACAAAATCCAGGATGACCTAAATATCATGTCCATTTTGATATAGCAATTTTGTATAAGCATTAGAACATAAATGTTGTGATGACCTGAATATGCCTTGTGGAACAAACATGCCAAGCAGTTGTAGAAATCATTCCATCTCCAATGTGAATTTACCCACAGTGACCCTTTATCATTCACATCCTTGGGTAGTATCTTGTTTCACAATAGATTAAGAAATCATTCAAAAAGACAATAGTTAGATCAAACTTCCTTGAAGCATTTGAGTATCGATGGTCGAGGTACACATGGCCATCCAATACATGATGGAGGCACTTATAGTGGACACCAATTCAATCCATAAATTTCCAAAGTTGTAATATTTTCACTCAAAGAAGAAAACAAATAAAATATTATGCCCCCAGTCATCACTCTCTAAATCCTATGAAGGACATAATTGAGGAGCTCGAGAGGAAATAATATGCAAAAATCTCAATTTGAATCAATAAGCATACAAAGAGGATTACAGCATGTCACAAAGATTGTTTTCAGTTTGCTGTTATTGTTTGTTGTTTGCAAAATCCTTTCCGGTGAGGAGATAGACAAAAAGACTCAGATATGGCTTTGAAAAGACCTTGACTGGATATGAATCATTTGAAGATACTGAGGACTTTAGGATAGGATACTGATTTCCCCCAAGTTTAGGCTTTGATAGGATATAGACACTTTTGTTGGATTGTGCTCAGATCAACTTTATTGAAAACAAGATGTGAAAGCAAATCGAGAGATATATACAAACTAAAGCAAGACTAAAAGCTGGGAAAGACCAAGATTGCACTGATAGATGGAGCATTTTGATACAAGTGGTGCCCGTTTGCCAGGTTTTCACCATCTTGGCAGAGATTCTATTTTTTCTACCAAGGTGCCTATTTCCAGGTTTTTTCCAAGGCACTTTTTCTTTTTCTTTTTCTTTTTTTAAATTTTTCATCTTTTAAATTTTTTTTAAATTTTTCATTTTTTCATTTTTTTGTGATACATCAAGGCACCTATTGCTAGCTTTTCAGTAGGATGATTATTTTTTTAGTACTTTTTCTGATTTTTCTGATTTTTTTAAGATATTTTACCACAGACTGAATGCCTTAGGCATATAATTTCTTCAGATGGAGAACATTGGTTGGTTCTCAGACTTGTTCTCTTTCAGTAATTGAGAGTTGAAAGGCTCCAAAGCCAAAAGTAGCAGTGATAACAAAGGGACCCACCTAGTTGGGTTCAAACTTCCCCTTTTATTCTCGATGTGATTGATTTTTTAGGTTTTTCTCTCAAGACTAGATCACCAACCTGAAATTCTCTATGTTTGACTTTCTTCTTGTAGCCTCTATACATTCTCTTTTGATATACTTTGAGATGATCATATGCTTCTTGTCTGTGCTCATCCAGTAGTTCAAGTTCTTGCAACCTAGACACTCTATAGTCATCATTAGTTACTAGACCATACATTCTAATTCTTAGTAATGAGATTTCAACCTCAATAGGCAATACCACTTCAGACCGATAAACTAAAGTGAACCGTGTAGCCCCAATGGGCATTTTGATACTTTTTTTGTAGGCCCAGAGAGCTATATTGATCATGAGATGCCTGTCTCTTCCAGTTTTATTAACTGTGTGATGCAAGATTTGCAACAGATTCTTGTTGGATGCCTCTGCTTGTCCATTCCCTTGAGGATAATAAATGGATGACCAATGTTTTGTTATCTTGAATTTGGAGCATAAGGAGTCTAGGTCCTTGTTCTTGAATTGGCCACCATTATCTATGACTATTGAATGTGGGATCCCATATCGACATATGATGTAGTTCAAGATGAACATTGAAATTTGTTTGCCGATTGCTTGAGTCAAAGGAACTGCTTCTACCCATTTTGTAAAATAATCTATAGCTATAATGATATGGATGTGTCCATTGGAAGAATGTGGATATATAGATCCTATAAGATCAAACGCCCATTGTTGGAAAGGTCATTATTTAGTAAAGGGAATAAGATCTCTCCCTGGTGCATGAATTAAGTTACCATTTACTTGGCACTTTTGACAGTTCTTTGCATATTTGATAGCCTTCTATTCCATTTCAGGCCAATAGTACCCAGCCCTAATAATTTTTTGAGCTAGTGTTAAACCATTGGAATGTGATCCACATATACCATCATGGATTTCCTCTAATGCAAATTGAGACTCTTCACATTCTAGACACCTAAGAAGTGTACCATCTAGAGTTTATTTGTATAGATCATTACCAATGATGACATACCATGATGCATTTCAGATAAGGTATCATTTCTCATGGTGGTTGAAGGTATCAGGGATGATTTGGTCTTGAAGGTAGGAGAAAAGGTGTTTGTATCTGGAAGAATCATGACCAACAATAGTGTAGATCATGTGAGTTTTAGAGGAATCCTATGCAAGAAATGGCAGTGCTTCCACCAGGAACTCATAATGTAGCTTATGTTCGAGCTATTATAGTAGAGATGATAGCATTTCCATAGCATCATCAACCTTATTCTTTGTTCTAGGAATATGCTCAAACATGATAGATATGAAATATTTCTTTAAGTCATCTACCATGCATTTGTATGGAACCAATTTCTCATCTTTAGTTTGGTAAATATCATTGACTTGATGTATTACTAGCTGTGAGTCTCCATGAATGTGTAATTCTATCACTCACCACTTAATTCCTATCTTCATGCCATTAAGTAGAGCTTCATATTCAACAATATTGTTTGTGCAAGGAAATTTTATTTTGAATGCTTTAGGTATTGAGTAACCTTATGGTGTTATGAATAATATGCCTGCTCTAGATCCATTTTGTGTGTAAGATCCATCAAAGAAAAGATGCCAATGTTAGGAATGAATGCTGGATGTTGGCAGTCATTCTGTAGCAGTTGTTGTTGCATTCATGACTATGATTGTCATTGATGTCAACACAGTGATCTTCTGGAGACTAGAAGAGAAGCAGACAATGTTTTGATTAGCGCATGTGGGATATTGTAGTTGGAGCTATGTGATGTTGAGGTTATACTCGTTGATATGTTATATGTCTATGGTTAAGAGCACAGATAGTAATTCATTGATTCATGAAAGTTATGAGCATTTTGGTAAAAGCAGTATTCAGACAGTGTTCCTGAGTAGCAGTTTGTGGAAATTAGATGATAGCTCCTAATAGGGATGGAATCTGGTTTTGCATAGTTAAAGGGAATTTTGAGACACATTGGTGGTGACATGGTTCATAGCACAAACTTTAAGGTCGCATGAGTGAAGAGTTATTGCATTTGGAAGCTGATAGTTTTGTGTAATTTTGATGTAGCGTATGGAAACTTTTATTTTGTAATTATGTGTCGACTCATTTGTAATTATTTGAGTGTGGTATAAAGGAAGGAATGTTTTTCCTTATTTTATGGAGTTTTAATATGAAAGAAGTGTGAGCATGGTTTGGTTGCATGCGAATGTAAGCATGAAGTGAAGAAAAGAACCTAAGAGGTTGTGAAAGTGAAATTGTGAAGGAAGACATGTGAAGTACAGAGATTTGGAATTGAGATCTGGTGTAATAGTGAGTGTGATTTAGCACATGAAGGAGGTAACATATTTCATAGTATTCTTCTAAATAATATCAAGGTTATTTGGGCAGTGTGTTTAGTGATCTTACCCTGAAGCTGTTTGGGCAGTGGGTCCTTCTGTCTTCCATAACTCTTAACAAGGTTAGAATCTTTTAATAGGGATTCAAAATCTCCTAACAGGGATGTATATGTACCGAATGTATTTCATAAGACTCCTAATAGAGTCCATCCTCTCATAAGGAATATTCATATTAGTGCATCTTTTGTGGGCATCATTCCCACCAGGGTTTACTCTTTGATCAAGAGGTTCCCTAGTCAACATATCTTGTGTTATTGTGTCATTGTGTATGAATATCTTTGTATGGTTAGTAATTGCATTACTTACATGGTTAAATGCTATTGAAGATGTTAAAAGTTATAGTTATCTGATAACTGATTCACCCCCCCCCCCGTCTCAGTTATCTTGGTGGACTTTACTTTCTAACAGCCAAGTCCTAGAAGATATGTGCATGATGGATGAACTAGGAAATTCCATCTGTAATGGTGTATCATCAAACATTGGTGCTTTAGCTAACTGATCTACAATGACTTGGCCTTTGATATCTTTCCTTTCAACATAATCTATGTCAAATTTACTCAATAGCATCACCCATTTAGCTAGTCTACCTGTGAGGGTATCTTTACTCAATAGTTATTTTAATGGATCAATCTTAGCTATCAATTGTGTTGTATGAGCTAACATGTAGTGTCTCAGTTTCTATGATGCAAAGATCAAAGCTAGAAAATATTTCTTTATCATGGAATAGTTCTTCTCATATGCTACCGATGTTCTGATGATGTAGTAAATAGATCTCTCCTTATTTTCATCATGTTGCACTAGTAATGCCCCCAGTGATGTATCTGTGGTAGAGACATACAAAATCAATGGCTTCCCTTGAATAGGAGACATCAAAATAGGAGGATTTGATAGATACTGCTTGATGTGGTTAAAGTTCTTTTCACATTCTTTGTTCCATGCAAAGGTCACACCTTTATGTAATGTTTTTGGGAAAGGTTGTGATATATCCGCTAACTAAGATATGAAACATCTAATTGATTGCACCCTTCCTTGTCAGGTTCTCATTTGATTGATATGTTTGGGAGGTTGCATCTCCATGATAGCTTTGACTTTAGCAGGATCTACTTCAATGCCTTTCTTTGAAACAATATAGCCTAGGAGCTTTTCAAAAGTGACACCAAAAGCACACTTTTTAGGGTTCAGTCTGAGACTAAACTTCTCCATTCCATCTAGTATCTTGCTCAAGTTATTCAAATGTTCTGATCTTATCATAGACTTGGCTAAGGTGTCATCAACATAGTCTTCAATAGTTCGATGCATCATATCATGAAAGATAGATGTCATAGCTCTTCGATATGTAGCACTAGCATTCTTAAGACCAAATGGCATGACATTCCAACAAAAAGAACCCCTTGCACATGTAAAAGCTATTTTCTCTTTATCTTCTAGAGAAATGTTGATTTGGTTGTATCCAAAAAAACCATCCGTTAAGGAATACATTTCAAAGCCAGTAGTCATGTCCACTATCATATCAATGTTTGGCAATGGAAAATCATCCTTAGGGCACACTTTGTTTACATCTTTGAAATTTGTGCATACTCTTATAGATTTGTCTAGTTTTGATACTGGAACAATGTTGGAGATCCACTCTGCATAATCTATGACTCAGATAAATCCAGCTTTGAGTAACTTTTCTAGCTCAACTTTGACTAGGAGTGCAACAGGTGGATGGATCTTTCACAATTTCTGTTTGACAGGTTTGACTCCTGGAGCTATAGAAAGATGATGCATTATCAAATTTGGATCTAACCCTAGCATATCTAAATACTTCCATGCGAAGTTGATTTTCTTTTCCATCAATAAAGTAGTAAATGCTTGTTTCTCTTACTTTGATAGGGATTGTCCTACATGAATTAGTTGTGGTTCCTTTGTTGTACCCAAGTTGATAGATTGAATTGGTTCTATCAATACTGGAGATCTGTCCTGTAAATGACTTGGAAGGACATCAAATATCTCATCCTTAGGCACCTCATACAGGTTTTCACCTTTGGATATGTCTTTCATTTTTACTATTTTAGGTTTTGAGACTACCACAAAGTGGTTTTCACCCTCAGAACTCTTTTTCTTTTTTCTTTTGTTTTTCTAACTAAGATATTTGATATCTGACTCTGTCATGTTAATGTTAGGTTCACCGATGGAATTTTTCATAGGTTCCAATGCATTGAGGTAGTAGGAAAGAGTGTAGTTAGTTCAAAAGGTATGAATATCTTGGTTTGGATTGGTAGACATTTGGTCAATAAGCTCTAGATGTTGGATAGTCAATGTAGGGGAGGATTGGGAAATGGTGTTCATGCATATGGTGTTGTCATAATTGGTCCTAGCTTGAATCTCAAATTTGAAGGTGATATTACTACTCAAAATGTTCAGTTCACGAATAGTCTCAATGTCATTATTGGATTCCACTTCAGCAGTAGGTGGATCAGACTCGTTAAGTTCATCATTTCACTCTAGACTTATGTCAGATTTAGGTGAATATTGGTGAATGACATCAATGTGTTTCTCAGTGATAAGTTCATCTTCTTCTAGAATAACTCCCCATTCATAGTCATTTGATTCTTCATCTGGATCTCTAGGAAATGTAAGAACATGTGTAAAGTCAAGATGAATCCCCCAAGAAAGATTTCCTTCATATTTTGAGTGGAATTCATATTCATGGGAGTCTATTTCAGAATCACTATTGTATCCCAAATGTTCAGCTACTATGAGAGGTCTACCTTCTTCTTGTTTTGTAGTAGGTTCTTATGTATCTACTACATTGATATTATCCTTAGGTTTCTCTTCATCCTTAAGAAGATCTAATATTTCTTGAGGTAAATGTTAATAATGAATAAGATCAGTGGTGTCTGAATCATCACTTTCTGATTGTTGTGCTTCTTCCTCCTCAATTTTATTCATTTATGGTTCTATTTGTTCTATCACATGAGGAGAGTTTCCACTGAGATGGAAGGATTTCTTCTGATAACCTAGACCTGTAGTATCTTTGTTTGTTTGGCCACAGTGTGCAATGGGTGATATAAGACCTTTGCCTCTTATTCCTAGAGGTCCTTTTCCTGTGTATCCCATTTTAGACATGAATTTGTGACTTGGTCCATATGACTTTGAAGGAACCTTTTTTGACTTGGAGTCTCATTTTTGAATTGATGTAGATTGGGAATCATCTTTTTATAGCCATGCAAGCACATCTTCCTCCTCCTCAAACTCTTTCTTGGATACTTTCTCAGTGACAAAACTTCCATTGTAGATAACTTGAGGTTCTTTAGATGCTTGTTTTGTCTATTTTAAAGGCTGCCCATAAGATTTAGGTGAGACCGGGAGAGATGTTAGGGATAGGAATGGTTCCATAGTATATTCTCCCATGCATGTGTCCTTGATTTTGACCTCTTTGGAAATGTCTTCCATCTTGGATGTAGATGCAATGTCTGTTTGCTTGGTGGAAGATTCTCTATTATGTAGAACAAGTTTGTCAACACTTTCTTTCAAGGCATTGCAAGATGGAGATATGTCAGCTGGGATTGTTACCTCTACTCCATCATAAGGAAATTTTACACATTGGTGGTATGTTGATGGAATAGCTTGCATCTTATCTATCCAAGGTCTCCCTAAAACAATGTTGTAGGCCAATGGAAGATACAAAACTTGACAAGTGATGTCTCTGATAATGGGTCCTATTATGATAGGTAGTATAATTGTTCCCTTGGAAGATCTTTCTTTCTCATCATATGCTTTTATGGTTATGTTCCTTTTAGGATCAATAGCATCTTCTGATAATCCCAGTTGTGTGACCAATTTGTAGGAAAAAAATATTTAGACCAGCGCCTCCATCTATCAACACACGTTTGACACAACAATTTTGGATTAAGAATTCAATGTGCAAGGGCTGGTTATGGAGATGACTTAGTGAATTTTCATCTTCCTCTAAAAAGGAGATATACTAGGGTGATGTCAGATGACCAACCATAGTCTAAAATCTATCTAGATCAAGATTGTCAGGAACATTGGAACTGAGCAGAGCTTTATCTAGAATAGCTCTATGAGCAGGAGATATCCGAAGCAACTCAAACATGGATATTTTGGCATTGGTATGCTGGAGTTGTTGGAAAATATTGTATGATGTGGGTCTGGTCTCTTTAGGATTTGATGATTTTGAGGCAGCCCTCTATTTAGAAGCAGATGAAAGATTGAAAGGCACCTTAGGGGTATTTGATGAGCTCAAGTTTTGTCCTTGTAGATGTACCTGAGCTTGTGATCGAGTTACTGCATTTGCTGATTGATTATCTCTATCTTGTTTTACAATTGTGATGACATTGCAATGTTTAGAAGGTATGGTTCAACCATGTTTATGACACCATTGTTTCTAGAGTAGGCATAATTGACTTTAGAACCCATGTTAGGTTGAGAAGACAAATCTCCTTTAGTATGCTTTAGAAATGGTTTCGTGAATGTCATATGATCATTGTTGGTTTTATGGTTGTTAATTACAATTTCTCCTTCATCAATTTTGTCTTGCATGAGATGCTTTAAGCACATGCAGTTATTGGTTTTATGACCTTTGTTTTGATGGAAGTCATAGAAATCGATCTCTTTCCACCACTTTGGTTTAACTTTAGGATCATATGGTTTTATCTTAGGTAATGTGATGATTTTGTTTGCCAATAGTGTTTTCATGGTAGATTGTAAGGACTCACCCAAAGGAGTGAACTCACGCTTTGGTTTTGTAACCCATGGTTTATAGTCATTAGAATTTTTAGAAGATTTAGATGCCTTCTGTTTAGAAGCTTTTATGGCTTGGGTGCCAATGGTGAGATTAAATGCTAGTGCCTTTGATGGAGCACTGACGTGATCAACAACACCATCTGTTATGACATTCTTGTTCTTGTTCCAGAATTTGACTTTATATTTGTTGTTGGAACTAGAAATAGATTCATTCTTTTTGTCTTTAAGCGTTATATCCCCTTTACGAGCAAGTACATTTTCAATCTTGATGGCATTTTCTACCATTTTCTCAAAAGAAGTATCATTTTGCATTTGTAGATGATAATTGAGTTCCAGAATTAGATTGTTGACGAAGTCTTGAGTTTCTCAATTTTTGAAATAGGTCGAGCATAGAGTGAAAACTTCTTCCTCCATCATTTCAGGAAGGTTGGGAAGGGCTCTCCTGAGTTTTGTTTTAGATTGCATATGTCGATCATGGTGACTGGGTGTTGGATATTGTAGGAGTATTGTTGGTAGAATAGTTTGATTAAATCCTCAAAGGTTTTGATTATTGGAGGCATTTTAGAGAACCAATGAATGGCTGCTCCTCCCAGAGATCATGGGAAAAGATGCATTAAGTAGGTTGGTTCATTTATAAACTCCATGGATTGAGTACCAAATTCTCTGACATGATCTTGGGGTTCAGAGTTTCCATCATATTTGTCATACTTTGGTATTTCCAATCTTTTTGGGAATGGTGGCATGTACAAGTTTTTATCGAATGGGAAGGGGCATAGAGCCTCCATAGAGAATTCTTTAGGTTATTTCTCTTTTTCTAGCTTTTTGAGTTTAACTTTCATAGCATGCATTTGTTTCATCATGGTTGTGATGGGAGTTTCTTCCACTTGCATGATGATATTATCGACATTGAAGTCTTGAGGAAGTTTGGGTCCTTGTTGAGGTAGTTGTAAAAAATAGGCTTCTTTCTCTTCTTGCAAGAAGTGTTCCATCATTCTTCAAAATTCATCATCATTTCTATATCACTCAATTTCAGATGGTGTTGGTTCTGGATCTCTGCCTTAATTAGAGTGATGACCTTGGGAACCTTGGTTTCCCCCTCCTTGAGACATCGTGTTGTTATGAGTACTACCAGGGATTGTTTGATGTGGAGTTGATTGACTACCTCCATGAGTTGATTGAGGAGGATTAGAATAGCCTTTCTTCAGATGTAGATTACCTAGAGCATCTTCTTCATAATGAGTTGTATCATAAGGTTGATTAATGGATTGAACAACGTAAGAAGACAAAGGTGAGAATTTTGGTTATTCTCTAGGTTTCTTATGTGAGGAAGCTCTAGTTTCCACCATTAACCTTGAGTGAATTTGAAAAGTAAGATGAAGACAAATGATGAATGACTTGATTCAAAAAAATCAAATGATTTAACCTTGTCAAGATTGGATTGGTTGAAGATTTATTTGGACGTAAATGTAGGGTACTATGCCCTAGATGTATGGGTAGATGCCCAAAAGATAGTGGACATGAGCTCGCAACACTTAGCCGTTTGAGGATTGATTCAGAAGGTGATTTTGACAAGGTTTTTGATACAAGATGAATGAGACTCAAATTGATAAATCAGAATACTGGATCAAACTCAAGAGACCACTTTTGGAAAATGTATTGGATTTTCTAGTTTTTCTGCTTTGTTCTTGACATAGTGAATTTTCTGACAGAATCTGATGGTTGACTGTAATGGTTGAATTTCTAACAAATTTGAAGGCTTTCTAAAACTTTTGACTCAAATCTTGTACGACTTTCTCTAGGCTTGTATGAGTTAGGATAAGGTCTCATACAAAAATTGACAACACTCGTATGACACTAGCTACTAGTATTTGAAATTTGCTTGGATTTTTGACAATAGTCGTACTATAATATGCAAGCTTTCGTATGAGTTTTTGGGGGTTCTGATACAAAAATCTAGAAACTCGTATGAGTTTTGAATTTCCAAAATGACAATTGACACCAGAAAAGGGATTTTTGTTCAGATTTTGCAAGTTTTTTAGATTTTTAGTTGATTTCAATGGTTGGGTTTGCTCATTTTTTAAAGTGACCAATTAGATATCAAACACGCAAGACAACAATCAAGGGAGCAAGAAATCATCTTCAAACAATGAGCAAGGGACAAAGAAACCTTGCACATGAACAAGAGTAGTGACTTATAATTCTAATCCCTAGAAATGCTACTTGTGTATGTTCTCAAATGTTTTGCAATCACGCACAAAGTCCTAGAAAATAAAAAAATTTGGTTGCACTAGGGTTCATAGTAATGGTCAACTCTAAAACTTTTGTAATCTCAAGAGGGCAAAATCCAATCCAAGTGCACTGGGGTTTTGACACAGTCCAAGAATTTAATCAATTAGGAGCTGCTGAGGAGATTTGACAGCCCAACAAGAGACTACACCTATGGAGATTTCTTCCACAAGGACATTTATATAGTGACTGTTGCTACCATGATGAAAATGGCTATTACTACTTGAGGTTCCATCCATGTGGTTGACCCAATAAAGGGAATGTCCACTACGGTTAACCCTCTCTAAAAAGGAGACTCACAAAAAGGACCACATGGGGACTTAGTTCTGATTCAAGGATTTGAGTTTCTGATGCTACCCAAAAAGGGAACAGAGCATAATCCTCTAGCCTCTTCACTTCACCCAAACACAATAAATAGATTGATTGACACACTATCTTGAAACTACCTCACCAAGTTTTGTATATCAACAACAATGGCTACCAAGCTCTCTAAGTGGGACCAAGAGAGAACATACCACCAAAGATTGAAGACAAAAACCAAGTAAGACTATGAGATAATATCAGATCCTCCCTACCTACAAGGGGATCTATCTTTGAGAAGAGCTTCACATGCAAAACAAGTGAATGAAGCCCACTCTCTCAAGAACTCCACAAATAGTGCTCATAGGGCCTAATTACTATGTGTAATAGAGATGTAGAAAGAAAATCTATGTTCTTTTTAGAGCCCAAAATGAACATGTGATTTATGAAAGCAAAAAAACACTCAAGCTAAACATGAGAGAGGTTCATTTTATGTCCCAAAATCAAAGTGTTATAAGGATGTAGTGAAATACCTCAGATCCCACACAACGCGCTTAGTATATTTTACCTGATTTTTTATTTTGTTGAGCTTTCTCGCAAGCCAAGTGATCAGAAACAACAAGTATCAATCGTTAGGGTTAGTTGTTAGCAGAAATCTGAAATCAAAAAATCCAAAAATTGCTCAAAAATCTGGTACGACTATGTAAAACTAGCATGAAAACTCATACGAGTTTCTACAACTTCTCATATGACTTTTGGGATCTAATACGACAATGGTATACTATCATATGACAACCTAGCTTCCAAATGACTATCTGTAACAACCCATACAACTTTCTAGAATGTTGTCTATCGTACGACTACCAGAGTGATTTGATATGACTTTCTGGAATGTCATACAAAACTATACAGACAAAAAAATTTGAAAATTGAAGCTTGATTAGAAATGATCGTAAATTGATAGAGATGATGATGGAAACCCATTTTAGGGCCCCATGGTGGGCACTATAAATGTGCTAGTGAATTTTGTACCTAGTTGGAGACACAACACTTCAGTAAAACATTAGAGGTTAGCAAATCAAGAAATCTACAATATAAATAAACTAAGCTAACCAGGTGATTTACTGCCTTCTAGTAGGTGCAAGTATGGTGTTCTTAGATTATGACCGAGAGAAGTGACAATGTAACACCTAAACGAAGGATTTAAAATGATTGAAAGCAATGAAATATGGATGCAGATTAATCTATCTTTTTGTATTTTCTATGCAATATGATTAAAATTGATATGAAATTGAATCTAGATTAATTGAGATGATATGCAATTCTATCTAACAATGCTATGAATGCTATGAATGGATTGAAAAACAATGAATTGAAAACTATGAAAATCTCACAATCGCATGTTTGCAAGAGCTCGATTCTCCAAGTTCACAAGTGCTCAAAAATTGAAGGACTGAAGGACCTTTTGTGAAGGGTTGAGCCTTAATTATATAGAAATCCAAGGCTTGAGGACACATTGAGAAAAGCCATAAATCACTCTTGATAAACTCAGGTTGATTTTTGAGTTAACAAGAAATTAGAAATAGATCAACTCATAAAATCATGCAAAAAAAACTTTTTGACTCCTTTTCAGAAGGTGCTTTCTTTTCAACTCACAATCACATGTTGAGTTCAATTTAAATTTAATAGTTGATTTAGAGTTCATCTATTTTTCTGATTGTGCATGATTTAATATGAATTAATTTAATAATTAAGTGATTTATTCTCAACTTAACTGATTTTTGAATTAAAACAACTAATTTATGGGTTAATCAATTATTTAATCAAAATTTTATTCCAAACTATATCATTAAATCTTGACAACTTGATTTAATCAATTAAATAAGAATTTAATCAATTATTTATAGGATTTTTGATTTATTGTCAAAATTAAATAATATTAATTAGGAATAAATAGAATTAAATCTAATTAAATGATTAAGTGGCAAAATTAAATCTAATTAATTAAATATTCAAAATATTCAATTAATTAACTTTAGGATAAATATGATTTATCTCCAAATAATATTCAATTAAAGATAATTAGGATAATTAGGAATATTCAAGGAATATTCCCTGATGCAGAATTAAGATAAATCAATTAGGGTTTCGATAAACTAATGTGTAGATGTGCCTTAGGTTAGGACTTTGATGTTGATTTTGATCGATTTGTTGATGTAGAAGATTAATGGTCCTATAGCCCATTTTTGGGGTATTACAGATACCATGGATCAATTTAGACCTATTAGCCTCTGCAATTCTATCTACAAGATCACATCGAAGGTGCTTACTTCTAGAGTTATTTCTATCCTTAATCATATCTCCACAACATAATGGTTCTATGCCTGGGAGACAAATTTTAGACTCTATCATCACTATACATGAAAATATTCATTCTCTTGTGATGGCTAAGAAGGAAGGTTTTATTTTGAAGTTGGATTTATCTAAAGTGTATGACAGAGTGGACTGGGATTTTCTTTAAGAAGTGCTCCTTTCTTTTGGTTTCAGCATGAGGAGTATTAAGCTTATTATGAAATTGGTTTCTTCTACCACTTTATTTGTGTTGGTTAATGGGTCCCCTATCCCTTTCTTCAAATCTTCCATGGGATTAAGATATGGTGACCCGCTCTCCCCCGTGCTTGTTGTTATTATGGCTGAATGTTTTGGAAGATACATAGCTCAACTTTTTGAGATAAGGGAGCTTAAAGGTCTGAAACCTTCATCAGCTAATCAATTTTTTTCTCATCAATGATTTTTTGATGACTCAGTTGTTATGGGAGAAGCTTCGGTGAAGGAATCTAGAAATCTTAAAAGAGCTCTGAATAGTTATGGGGATGCTTCTGGATAGTTTATCAATTGGACTAAGAGTTATATCTAATTTTTTAACACTTCCAAAAAAAGATAGTTAAAGATTAGAAAAATCTTGGGATGTTATATTGGTAGTATGCCTGCTACCTACTTGTGTCTTCCTCTTTTTCAGGATCATCCAGAGTCCTTTTGGAGATCCTTGATTGATAAATTCTATAATAAGTTGGCTAGATGGAAGGCACTTTGTTGAGCCAAGATGGTAAAATTCAGCTATTGAAAACTACTTTACAAAGCATACCTCTCTATGCTATTAGTCTATTTAAAATCCCAACCAAATTTGCTGAGGCTATTGAAAAAATTCAAAGGAACTTCCTTTGGACTGGAGTGGTAAAAAAGAAAAGGTTGTCCTTAATTGCTTGGGATAAAGTTTGTAAGCAACTCATTAAAGGTGGTTTGGGGTTAAGGAGGTTGAGAAATATGAATTAATTTCTCTTGGTTAAGAATATTTGGAGAGCTTATAACAGGAAGGGAGAGTGGAATAATATTTGGGAGAATAAATATTTGGGTGACTACTCTAATTTACAGAATTTCCTTAGGTATGATTCTGTTCCTCAAGGATCTAATATATGGAATAATGTTTCAAAAACTAAAGATCTCATTAGTAAGGGAGTCAAATGGAAGGTTGGTAATGTAAATTACATTAATTTCTAGGAAGATGTCTAGCTTTTAGACCACCCTTTACAAGACAATCCTGATTGGAATAATTTTACGGACCAATGTAAGATTCTAGTTGGGGTTAAAGTTGTTGATTATTGGGAGATTGATAATTGGAAGGACCTCTCTTCTATTGATCCATATCTAAGGAAGTTAAATAAAATTATGAATTATTTGGTCAAGTTTGGGGAGGAAGATCATCTCATATGGAAACTGACTTCTAATAGTAAATTTACTGTGGATACCTTATATAACTAGAAATTTTCTAAACTGGAAACTCCCACCTAGGAAAAAGCTTGGATTAAAGGTCTTACCCCCAAAATTAACATTTTTTTTGGACCATGCTCCAAAACAAAATCCTCACTATGAACAACTTAAAATCTAGAGGGATCTATTTACCTAATGTTTGTTATCTCTGTATGCAGGAGGAAGATATAGTTAATCATTAACAAAATTCATGGAGCTCTTCAATTTAGATTTGGTTTTTCCTTTAGATATTCAAGATGTCTTCTTATCTTGGGTTTGTCCTTCTAAGAATTTCTTTGTGAATTTTTTTTGGAATATTGTCTTACCACATATATTATGGGGTCTTTGGAAGGAGAGAAATGATAGAGTGTTTAGAAATAATTCTTCTTCCTCTCAGGTGCTTTTTGAGAAATTGAAAAGATCTATAATGGAGAATATTATTACTATAGGAAATATTGACATTGTTAAGGAACAATGGGATTTAAGAGTTTTTGAGAATTGGAAAATTAAAGGTAGAAGATATATTATCAATTAGATAAATTTGAGGAATGAAGTTAGATGGGATTTCCCACCTAATGGGTGGATTAAAATAAACTTTGATGGGGCCTTGAAAGGAAACCTAGGAATTGCAGGATGTAGGGTGGTGTTAAGAGATGAGTATGGGATATGTAAAGCTATCAGAGCTATTCCTATTGGAAATTAATCAAACCATGTGGCAGAAGCAATTGCTTCTTACCAAGGTATAATTCTTGCTAAAGAATATGGGTGTAATAAAGTTTTGGTTGAGAAGGATTCAATGCATATTATAAACAATCTTAATAATAAGTATCCCACCTCATGGTCTATCTATAATGAAATCAATGTGGTGAAAGATATTCTCAATACTTTTGGTTCGTATATTATAACCCATGCCTTCAAATAAATCAATATGATTGCTGACATGTGGCCAATAAGGCTTGTAGTTGGGATGCCATCATCACTTGGAGTGGGGAGGAAAATCTTATGCATCAGGTGAGATATTAGCTTGAGTTGGATCATATCCAGAGTAAACAAAGAGGAGTTAACATTATAAATAATGATTATAAAAAACTTTAAATTCCTCATTGAATCATTATTGTAGTGGAAGAGCACGTTTTACGAAGGGTACTAAACATGTGAAGCCACATAGATTATGGGTGCTTTTAGACACCAAAATAAGGATCTCCATCAATTGTTGTTGTGTTATTCACAAACATAGAAATTTTCAAGGTTGAAGAAAAACCATGGAGAAAACTATGGGAGGAAATAAGAAAAGGGTTGAACCTGCTTCTTACAAAGAATGGATGCAGAATGTGCAGGTGTGGGGTATTTTGCAAAAGGGAGGTATGGACTATTGGAAATTTGGATAAGTAGGATATCATGGTGTTTTCATTATGGAAACATATATTGAGTAGTAAGACAACATGATCCGAGGAGGAAGTTCTAGATGAGAACTTAAGAAAACTGTCTAAGTATAACAATGTTTATTTGTCTACACAGAGAATATTTTGATCAGCGAAGTTCACATAAGTAATTTTAGTGCATGCACACTTGAAATTTTTTTATAAAAGGTATGTTTAAGCTACATCTAAGAGTGCAAGACTATACGACTTGTATGAACAAAGATATTAATGTTTTATAGAAACAGTGTTGAGCCGACCAGAACATAGCAACAATCAATATATGATTATTTTGAGTTAAGCGATTATTTTATTTATCAAAATAATGAATCGAATAATTATGGATGACATCCTAGATATTAACCCTAAGGAAACAAAGAGTTAACGTTATGATTTGATAACATGGAAGCTGATTGATAAGCTATACTTGAGATAGTTGGTATAAAGGAGAATATCATCTAATGCAAAGTTAAGTATGAGACTAATGCGAAGTTGTAAATTTTTTTTGTATTGATATATTGATGTTGTATTATTCAAAATATGATATATGATCAGATTAGTGTGAACTAATAGCAAGTTTTGTGAAGATCCTATAAGCTAGATTAGAATATTGAAGATATTTAGCTGCAGTAAAAGGTTTTTGTATTCTATCTTTTGTATTGAAGATTATTATTGTATATTGCATGTTTGGGCAGTGGGCTCATCTTTCATACATTGAAATTTTTTCATACCAACTCCTAATAGGGTTGAGGCTTCTAGCAAGGCCTAAAGTCCTCTAACAAGGACCGAGACACTATACAGATGTTATAGACTTGTAACAGGGTTAATATCTTTAACCAGATACTTTTGACTAGTGGATCATTTGTGGGTACCATCCCCACTAGTGTCTTCCCTTGGCCATGGTTTCCTCAATAACACACATGGTTTTATGAGTTCCTTTATTTTATGGTTGTGTTTATTATTCAATTTAGTTTCTTATGCAAGTTACAAGTTAATTACATATATCCTTAAGTGGGAAAAAGTAAAATTTTGTGAAATACTAATTCACCCCCTCTCTCAGTATTTCCTATTTATAAAAATTGGTATCAAAGTGCAGTTACTTTGAGAAGGCCTAACAACTTGAGTAAGATCTCTATGGATATGGATCAATTGTAGAAAAACCTAGAAGAAGCTCTTGAGCAGATTGATATTCTTATTGGAGAAAGAGATACTCTGAAGAACAAACATGATAGTGCAAAAGACTACATTGAGAAACTAAAAGACAAGATAGAAGATCTTAAATCAATGAAAGATTCTGCAAATCAAATCAAGGATGGTGATGAAGTTTCAAAATTGAAAAAGGAAAATGAGATCATAAAGCATGAACTAAAGATTGTAGATCTAAAGTTAAGCCTGAAAGATGATAATAGAAAAATTGAATTAGATTTGAAGTCTAAAAATGTAGATATAAGATCTAAACTTACCAAAGTAACATCTAAATTTGAGACTACAAAGTTGCAGTATGATGAACTTGAAAAGTACAATACAATTGTGAAAGGAGAACTAACTCAATCCAAACAACATCTTGAGAAATTATATTCTAGTAGTGAAAATATTGATGAACAGATCTCTTATCAGAAACCCTCTTATGATAAAATTGATCGTAGATATTTTGAAGAAAAATTCTCAAAGAAGATTGAAGAATGTAAAGAACCAGATCTAGAAATTCAACAACCTGAGAACAAAAAAGAAGAAAAAAAAAACAAAGCTGAGTTTAACCAATCTGAATATGTACCTAAAGAAATGAAAAATGAATTTAAAGGTAGATGTTTTACATGCAATTCATTTGGAAACATGGAAAGATATTGTACAGGTAAGCTATTCAAACCTATCTATGGTTATTGTTATAATTGTCATCATTTTTGTCATAGAGCTATTGATTGTAAGAAACCTAAATCTAATAATAAAGATAATAGTAGAATGTTAAGAAATGTTAACCTTTCAGAATGAGATGAAGAAAAGATCAAGAATTCCACCCTCAATAGTTGAGAAATACAAAAATGAGATATGATTTTTTGTTGATACTGAATTTATATATATTGAAGTGGTAGAACTAAGAACTAAATTTATAGACCCTCTAGATTATGAAGTGTCTGAAGAGACAATTGAACAATATGTAAGCATAATTCTAAAATGTAGACTAGATTCCAAAAGTCCTAGATTTGGACCATCTGAAAATTTTTCCAGCACAACACAACAATCACAGTTGTAGAAGTCAGCTAAGAAAAGGGTTGACACAACAATCAAGAAGATATTAAAAGAAAAAGGTATCAATGAAAATGAATTTAACATTGTGAATAAGACAACAACAAATATAAGAGATATTGGACTGAAAAAAGTGTTAACTGTACCACCTTTGGCATCTAAAGCAACCCTTGTTCCAGATATTCAAAATATTGATGAGGATGTCACTGAGCCTAGTGAGATGAGTATATCAATGGACAAGCCACCAATAGCGGCCACAAGAAAATCTACTAGATCCACCTCCACTACACCAGCTAAAAGAGTAAAAGAAATGGCTAGTGGACTAGGAAAAATACAGAAGACTATCTTTTATCCTATGGAAAGAAAAAGGACACAAGAAGAAGAATCCTCACCCATAAAGAAAATGAGAGGTCAAGTTTCAATTCAATCTCAAGGAGAAAAAGAGATAGTCAATAACAAAAAGAAACAATGGAAACTGAAGATTGAGAAAGTGAATCCTTTGATCATTAATGAAGGAGATTTCACAAAGTTAAATAAATACTATCATATGTACAATAATTTTGAGAAACTAAATATTGAGAATGTAGTTGTTAGGCACATGATCCTTGCTGACAAGAAATTTGAGAATATTAAAGATAAGATACCAAATGATCTTTATGAGAAGCTGATTAACATGAACAAGAGAGCAATAGAAGAGGATAAAGGTATAAGAGAAAGATTTGTGATAAAACTATGTGTAGTCAAAGATGAAGAACATTTCAAAGAAATAATGAAGAGTCTCAGCACCCATTTGAGAATGAAAAGAAGAATAGTTCTAATTATGGGAGGTAATTATGAGGAAGTTAACAAGGAAAATGATGACGCAATTGTGAAATTGATAACTTCAGTATTGAGAGAAGCATTAAGTGAATTTGAACAAGACACTCAAACAACATAAGCAGTTTCAAAGATGAAAGAGACACCACTTCAGAAAGAAACCCCAGTTCCTCCACCTACCATACTTATTGATGATGAAACAATGCATGTAGAAGGCACTATAATCATCATTGATAGAGAAGAAGATCCTTTTGAAGATCAAGGAGAGGATGTTGGAAATTTGGGAGAGATAGTGAATGAGGAAGAAGATGAGGAAGAAAATAAGAAAGAAGATGAGGAAGAAGATGCAGAAGAATAAAAAGGAGAGGATAAGAAAGAGGAAATAAAGGCATCAGAGGGGACACAAAAAAAAGTCACTAAACAAAAACTGCAAGAGGAACAAGGTAAAGGTAAAGAGGTAAAGCCTACAAAGATTATATCTCAACACATTTAAATAGTCACACCACAGAAGGTCACAACAACAACTTCATCAAAGTCACCTATTGAGTCTGTATTAGAAAATTTAGGAGCTAAAGTTGTTGATGATGATAAAATAGAGTTGATCTCATCCCTGAATAAGATAATTGGAAAGAACAAGAAAATAAAGAGCCTAGAAGGATCACTACTTGAGGTAACAAATAAGCTTCAAGGTGTTATATCTACTCAAGTTAGTGAATTTGATCTGCAAGTTAAAGAAAGAGAGGTAATTAAAGCTTTTGACAGTGAGTTCACTACTTTATCTGACATTGCATTAGTGAAAGCACAAACACTTCATGATGCACAATTATTTCAATCTACTTGTCAAAATATCAAGAATGATCTAGAGAACCTTGGTGTTTGCATTAAGGAGTTGAGAAAATGTTTAGAGAGAGGAAGAACATTGTATAGTCAGTGTGCCTTATCACACAATCATATCTTAGATATTGCAGAGAAGTTGAAAAATAAAGAAGCATAACTGCAAGTCACAATGAATGAGCTACACAATCCTAGCATGAAAATCACTGATACTGAGAAGAAAGTGAGCACAATACATGATGAGATAAGACTATTAGAAAATGAAAAGGAAATAAAGTTGAAAAGGTTTGCATTACTCAGAGATAACCTAACCTTGAAAATCAGTAATGTGTAGAATCAACTGGAAGAATATCTTTCATCAAAAACATCATATGGTAAATTTGCCTATCCAAATATTGGAGTAGTTGAGATAACATCTTATGAGCTATGTGCTCTACCTAGTGTATTAGATTATGTCAAAATTATTGTTACCATATTTTTACTCATTTTTAGATTAGAGACCTAATTACTAGATGAGTGACTATAGTACCCTAGTTTTCATTATTAGATGATCTTTTTAGATTTGTGTTCATTTCAAAAAAGATACATGTAAATGAAAAAGGAAATTTTTGCATCTAAATATTACATGTATATACGCCAAATGTCTTGTATGTACTATACAAAGGATAGAAACTGAAAGAATCATCTAAAGCTCACACAAGCCATGAGCATAACCAACTTTAAAGAGAGTATGAATAAGTACATAAATACATAAAATGGATGAATATAAGTTAAAGGGTACCAGACATTTCTTGGAATGATGAAGTGTTGATCTGGGGTTGAATCAAGTGTACTCCTGAGTGATCTAGAACTTGTAGAAAAGAGAGAGATGGGGTTAGATCCAGAGGATCTAAGCAATGCATGATATCCTATAGCTTACCTTCATCTATAATCATGCATGTACATAGTCAGCCATACACTTCTAAAGGGCTATGCTACAGGGCATGTGCACCCATGAAGATGTTGCAGAAATGAAAAGAGATACCATGTTTTCACTGACTTGTTTGTTCCATGTGAAGATATAGAAGAAGCTTTATCACTATAGGATGCTCTCACCCAGATAGTAGTGGTACTAAGAGGATGTACTAATCATAAAAATACCATCCTTAAAGTACCATTTCTATCTGGACAAAACAATATTAAGGTACTTGTACCCAAATGAATGATGTTACCTTGTGATATGGGCTCTTTCAAGAAAACCTTCAAAATTCCTTGAGAGAAACCACATCATAGGCCAAGAGCACCCATGATCACCATCACTAAACCAAAAGTAGTGAGAGGAGAAACCAGAAGAGGCAGTATCAATAGGGCATTCAAAGATCAAGTTAGAATAGAGGATAAATCTGCATACTAAGGAAAAGTTCATTATAGATTTTAAGTGGAAATCATCACATCAAGCATGGTGCATGAATGTGAAAGGGCCCAATTCATGCAATGAATGGATCAAAATGGAGAAAAAAAAGTGAACCAAGGATCTACAGCCAGTAATAATAGTAAAAATACTAGCTCAGGCCTTGGAGAATCCACCTCAACAAGCTATCAATATACAATGCCATCAATAATGTGCCTAAATACAGAGGAGATAAAACATACAACAAAAAAGCTATAAGTCTACAGGATCCCATTCAAATCAATAATGGTTTGCAAAAAAGGGGATCAAAGATAAATGCTACCAATGTGCTCAAGAAACGCAACAATGAGCAATCCAGATAACAACATCAATGCAAAGATAAGGAATCAATCTCAAAAGTATGGGATCCATGAATCAGAGAGAATCAACAGATAAATGGACAAAGCTCACAATTTATACAATTCTAGTCATCAAAAATAAACAACACAACCATGCGTGTCAACATGCAGGATAAAACGCAACAAATGCTGCAATATTATGACTCACGGGTTCCAAACATTAAACATGCCATGCTAGTAATATCAACAAAATGTGAATTCAATATCACGATTCATAACAAAAAAACATACATGCAATAAAACATGATTCCATATAGCAAGCATGTGTAGTATACACATGTTGATACCTTGGCATATTTCTTGCGGGTTATCAAGCATTCCATAGCGGTGAAAGAAGAACTTGGATGCCATTATTTCATTGAAATAAAGAATCAACAACAAGAAATGAATTCACAATGCATTGATGCCTCAACAAAACTCATGGGGCTTCATCATAGGGAGATGCAACATAAAATACTAAGCAACATAAGAATCTACATTCATGGGCTGGCATCATCTAACAAAGCATGAATACTATCAATGATCAAACACAAACTAGAAAAGCTCACAACTCATGGGCCTAAAACAGTGAACATCAACAACAAAATGATGCCATAGTTTAAACATGGGTCCCGAAAATCAGTGAGCATCTCAACAACAAAAATGGCACCAAAAACATTCAACAATGATGCAATGTTATGGCTCTCGGCCCCAATCTAAATAGTGAATGAACAACCCTAGTTTGAGCACAGGCTGTGACAGAGAAGGAAGTAACAACAATAATCACAATGCTCAAACAACAAAATATACAATGCCCTAAAAAATGCAGAGCATGATACTAGTAAATAATAGAAATGCAAAAGAAAAACATGAAGATTGAACAATTCCTACCTCAAATGCTAATGCCATGAGATCAAAAGGCCGAGAGCTTCTAAATTCGAGCTTGAGTTTGCAGAACAAAAGCTAGTGAAAATGGCAACTTTCCCCAATGAGAAGCCATGAAGGATATACTTTTAGCATCTTCTTTTTTGGATCGGTTTTCTCAAGATAATAGTGTTTAATTAATAAGTTTTTTCCCCTTCTTTTGGGTTGAGAAACTTTATTAATTAATATTTAATATTTGATGCTATGATCATATACTATGTGAAGGTGGATTTATTTTAAAAGATGTGTATATTTTTTAATATGTTTTCCCCTTTTTAATTAATTTAAATTGGGTTGAGAACTATTCATAACATATAATTAAAATCCACATATATTTAAAAGCATGGATTAGGGGTAGTTAAATATATAAATGAAATCATTTCTTATATTATTGTAAGGTATTGACAAATGATGTTTTTATAAATCTTTGTCAAATATCATTTATGGAGCATGATTTAGAGGGAATAGGGTAGACTTATATGGCTTATCTTTTTTAGGATTCTCACTTTTCCCCTACCCCTACGAATCTAGGAATTTGACATCCAGATTTGAGAGGCATCTTTCATAGGCCCTAAATGCATATTTTCCCATTTTGGTGAGGTTGAGGGCCATGAATGCAGATTCTTAGGTTTAGTTTATATACCTCTCACTTAGGTGATTGAGGTTAGTTCTTCATTCTATCTCATTCTGAGATTTGAATGCTTGTAGCTCTAGAGAAGCAAGTTGTATTTTGGCTCCTTTCAATTTAGTACATAAAAATTATCCTTCTTATTCCTATAGTTTTATGAGTTGTTTGGTGGGTTTTATATCAATGTATTGTGATTAAGGTTAGTCCTTTACTTGATATTTTGTTCATTTAGATGCTCATAAACACTTTTTATTTCCTAAAGTACTAATATGTGTGCATTTGAAAGTATTTGGGGTTGTAGAATTCATTTTCGCTTCCCATTTACAACCAACACCTTGTTGTTTCTAAGAGAAAAATTAGAATTAGCGAGAAGTTGTGATGCTTAGGTTATGTTTGAATTTCATTATGAGTGAATTTGTAGTTTTTTGATCTATCCAAGTTTGGTGAATCACCTATTTTAGTTTCAGTCATTTAATTTCATGCACTCTCTCTCCCTTTTCCTCCTAAAGTCAGTTAAGTTTCAAGGTGATTCAAGGGAAAGCCGACCCCTAATCTGGAGGTCTACTTTCTAATAGGTTACCCAAAGCCTGAAAGTAGTCCCATGTTTCACAAGATTGCTAGGTTTCACACTTAGCCTATTCAGGTGCAATCCCTAGTGACAACAAGTTCAAAATTCCCAAATCATCTGATTCTTTGATCTCATCATCTTCTTCATCAATGTTCTGTCTTTCAAAGACCCCAAAACTCATGATGAACTCAAGTGTCTATTCATCATCTTGTAATACCTAGAAGTTTTTGATATTATCTAGGATGGTTGGGACCACCACCAGCTCAATAGAAATCTTTTTCTATTTCAAATTTTCCAATGGGTGTAGGGAACTTGCTGATACTGCCAAGGCATCAACAAAAAATGTTCTTTCTTCTTGGGACACTCTAGATGTTAAATGCTTCAAAGTCCTTGATCAAATCCCACACATGGTTATGGTATGAGGCCAATCACTTATCAGTGCATGAATACTGGCTCTGGATCTACTTGATCACTAAATGTGAGTCTCCTTCTATGACCAAGGCCTTCACCTTCTTTTCATGTGCCATGAGGAGACCTTGTACCAATGCCTCATATTTAGTAACATTGTTTGTGTAGTAGAACTATAGCCTACAAGCACCGTAATAGGAACCAACCCTAGGATTGACCAAATTGATCCCAGCCCTAGCTCCTTGCTTACATTTGGAGCTATCAAATCTGAGTTTCCACATAGGGCAACTCTTGTGAGAAAGGGGCTTGGTTTGGGGTTTCAATGCAATCTTTGGTAGATGTATGCTAATTTGGGGTTCAGTGGGGTTTTTTTGTGGTGATAGGTTTTCTATGGTTGGAACCTCCATGCTCTCTGCTGCTGGGCTCTCCCTTGAGGAGAGAGGTACCCATTTCATCTTTTGTTTTGTCTTTGCATCATGCCATACTTTATGACATGGGGGCAAGAAACTATCATCTGAGGAGCTCCATTACTCTTGTATAGGGTATTCTATTGTGGGCACCTAGGGTTGTTCATAATGAGAAGATCCTTCATCACCTAAGTGTGCAATCATCCCTTTTTTAAGTTCAGACATGCGGGACAGTCGGTTCATTACTTGAATTATCATGCTCTAGCAATCTGGGCATTCGAACTCTGAATGACTCACCTGGCGTAGATGACAATACCTTGGAAACATTAGTATATTTGGATCAACATCTTTCCCAAGATGTTTCATGTTCTTCATCATGTTTCCTACAAACTTTGTGAGGGTCTCCTCAAGGATTTGAGTATGAACCAAATCTTGTGCATGGCTGTCATGGGTGTTTTCTTCTTCCTTGATGTGAAATGTTAAAAACCCATTGAACTGATATACCCCCAGATCAGCTTGTAAGAAAAAGACCTCATTTGGGGCATTGCATTTGGTTATCATCTATTTGAGTTTGGGTTCAACGTCAATTTTGATTTGGTTGTTCATTCCCTTCCAAGGTAGCCAAATTTGGGTGAAATCTATGGAGAACCAACCTCACAATGACCTGGTCCATTCCCTACTAAGTAACATGTTGTATGTTTCTAGGATGTCAAAAACATATATATCTATGCAATACTAGAACCTAGGGTCAGTGGTCAACTATATGCGTGTATCTTTTAGGACTCCAATGACTTTGACCTCTATTTTGTCCAGTTGAATTACAACCCTATTGGTTAGTTGGGGTTCATTCCCAGCTTGTGGCATATGGATAATGGCATGACATTACATGAAGCCCCTGAGTCAATCAGATAGTTGTGTAGGTTTTTTCCAAAGATCTTGAGGCTAAGCAAAAATGGGGGTACTTCTATCCGATCCTTGAACATGGTTGGCATTTCCTCAACTGTATTGATAGTTGATGAATTTATAGCATTGCCATTGGACAAAACTGACTTGGAATGATCCAGGGACCTTAGGAGGGATTCTCTTTGTGAGGGGAAACTATATTTTTTGGTGGCCAAAACTAGATTTTTCAGTATGGTGGGCTCGTGCTATGCTGTTGGGGCAACATTGGCACTGGGACCCCTGGGAGGTGTAGGGTTATTGTTAGCCCATGGGTTTGGTGGAGTGGGCTTCTTTCCTAGAGGAATACCATTAGTTAAAGGTTCTCTCCTGCTTCTTAGATTATAATTGTTTCGATTGTTATTCTAAAAATATGGATCTCAGAGTACCTAGGTTGACTTTGCTCATTAAATAGGAAAACAAATTCATCCTCAGTTGTGTTATCTGTAGGACCTCCCTTAGTAACCAGGTCATAAGAATCGAAGACCATGGCATTGAAATGGATCTGGGAGTTGTCGAGGTCCTGACCCTGTTGATTATCGAACTCTCCTCTGTATTCATTATCTGATTGATGTATGTTGGGGGCTTGGGTGAATTTAACCTCGAAAAAACTAAAGGCATTGGCATTTTTAGAGGGTATGCTATCATTTTTAGGACATGTGTTCCATGGCCTATTAGTCCATTGTTGACCAAAATGTTTATCTTGAGAAGTATTCCCATAACCTCCATTGTTGTTGTTGTAATTGCCATAATTACGATTCTGATTTTGGGAATAGGTGTTTGGGGCAACAGCTGGTCATTGGTAGTTCCCTTGGTTTTGAGGTGGATTAAGCTTCATCTTGGTGATCTCTCTTGTTAGATGGGATAAATTATTTTTCATGGAATCAAACTCATTCACTAAAGCATGGTTAGGTTCATTTGGGACATCAAAATTTTGTTCACATAGGGCTGCCTTATGTGCATCATATCCCAGATGTGTGATGGAAAGTGGTGGGGAAACAATGTATGGGATTGGTACCGGATTGAGTTTTGGGGTGTGTTGCACCAGGGGTTGATTGTGTTCTAAAAATGGACCAATCATGGTAGCATTCCATAAAGTGGGTGAAACACCATAGTTTCCACCTTCTTGTGGATCCATTTGTTCGATAAAGGTGATTGCTTCATTACACACCTTCTCTAAAGTATCTATATCACATGAGGGTAGACTCTTCAAGAATATGGATGTTAATGGATCTAGAGCCCTTAGGTAGAATTGTATGGCAGCCCTGATAGGTACAATATAAGGAGCCTCCAATTTTTGATATATTTTATTGGAAAGATGGTTAAACATTGCAATTGGTTCATTGTGGTCCTTTCTTACTGAGATGAATTGGTGATGGAGGTTGGAAGGATCCACATATAGCTTGAATTGGTTAAGGAATTCTATCTTGAATTCCCCCCATGTTGGTATGGACCCTCGTGGAAAGTTTAAGTACCAGTTGTATGCAAACTCCCCCAATGTGTAGGGAAAAAGGTGACACACAAAGTCCTGATGTGAAATCTCTTTATGATTGCATAACTCCTTGAAGGCATAGATATGTTCTTCTGTTGTCCTAGATTCCCCATAGATGAAGCATGGATAGAATTTATCAAGGTTTTTGGGCAGCTTGTGGAGCTCTCCTTGTAGATCCAATGGAGAGCTTTGAGCATTTGTAAAACAAGCCATTGGAGCTAGTTGTGGAGTAGCAACAAGCGGGGCAGTGGTATGTAGAAACAGAGGAAGATTATGTGTATTTTCTTGATGTAAAGTGTCTTCCCCTTGTCTTTTTTTACCGGTACGAGGTCTATGAACTTCTCTAAGTTCTAGGAATTCCCCTTTGTTTGGTGATGTTTTGAGGACTCGTTCAAACCTTTCAAGAGAGAATGATCCAATATTTAGGGGTTTCCCTCTCAAGGGCCCTCCTAGCACCACTTCTATTGAGCATCATTTTTACACGAGACAAAAAATAGGAATTTATGTGAGAAAATTACCCTCTTGGAAGAATGATGTGAATCAATCTCAAGGTTTCTTCTGGGTTGGGTCTCAACCTTTTAGATAGCTCAACTAAAGATAAATGTGAATCTATTCACATGGAGGCCTTTGCTGGTTCAATCTTTGAGGGACTGCAAAACAAATATTAAAGCACAACAATATTTCTCTTTTTGGATTTTTTGAATCTTTTAGATCAAAGAAATGTTAATCTATTTAATCTACTATGACTAATTTACAAAGAAAGTAAAGAGAAAGGTAACAAGAATTTGAAATAAATTTTTTGAAAAGGAAACTAATGTACGTAAACTAATGTTGCATTGCCTTGCGAATTAAAATGCCAAGAAGATGAGAAATACCCACAAAATAGAGATATGAATACACCACAATCCCAGCTTAGTAGATGCAATCATCAATGGGAATAAATACAACTGTATGATAGGTCAAAATTCATCAGATCATGAAGCCACCATAGATGTATGCACACATGAGACAAATTTATCTTAAAGTACCAAAGAGAGAAATCTTCCCAATAATTCATCACAAAAAAGCAATGAAGCAAAGATAAACACTAGACTAAAAGAATTGTAGATGAAAATCACCATACAATCAATTGGCTCTTTGAAACAAATTAATGAGCAAACACACATTCATGAATTTCACCAAATAGTAGAAAAATAACACCACCATTGAAACACCAATTGTATGTATTGTATTGCAACAATAACTGACCTTAATTACATTGATTTCATACAATTTATTGAACTGTCAATTTTGTAGCTAGGGTTTCAGCTGCATAAAAACTTGAAAATAAATCTAAACTAGAGTTTACATGAAAGAAAATATCCATAAAACAAGTTTAACTAATCTAGCACTGAATTAAACCTCATGCATTAAAATTTGGGCATATATTATGCACAAAAATAACTCTAAAACAAAGTCTGGAAGTCATGGATTTTCTTATTGAAACTTTTAGTTCTTCCCTTTATTCATCATTGCATCTCTTCTCCGTGGGCTCAACTAGAAGACACCCTCAAATTATGCAGAAATGACCCCATGGAATTGATCATTCTGACTAGAAAAGAAACTTGGAGAAGACTAGATTTAATGAGGGTGATGCCCCAGAAATTTTGGACCCCGAGCATCACCCCCAAAAAATGGAGTTCAAGAATTGGTTAGGTGTTGTAACAACTTATTTAAATCTTTTAGACTTTTGGAGGCCAAAAATCCTACACAGCTGAAATGCTGAAAATCTTGGTCTTAAAAAATGGCTAAGTGTTCAAAAATATTTTTCCTCCATACAAAATTTGGCTAAGTCAAAACTGGGTGCTTATCAACTTGGAAGGATTTTTGGATGAGCTTTGCGGAACCTATCCACAATCTCTTGTACCTTTTAAAAATCAGCCATCCTGACCCCTCCAAGGCATTCCTATTGCTTCTCCTGGAAGGTGAGTAATTCATTTGCAAACCCCCTTATTTCCTCTTCACGGGATAGCATTTTTTGGATTTCCTCCTTTTGATAGAACATCTGAGGAAGATCTTCTTTTGTGCTGACTCCGCTAAAGATATCCAAGTATTGGCCTATGATAATGTTAATAGGATGCATCATTTTCTCATCATCTTCATCATACAGATCTAGGCATAACCCTTAAAAATACTTATGCATCTCCTTAGCACAGATTAGACCTTCATCCCTCTTCTTATCCATTTTCTTCAAGGTTTTCTAAAAAACACTGAGAGTGCTAGTGATGTCTTGGATCCATTCTTCAAAATTATCCAACTCTGACCCATTGTATATCTTAACCAAAACTTGGAAGCACTACTTCCTTATTATTGTGAGGTCCTCTAGAGCCTTTTGCCACTTTATAATTTTCTCATCCAGACCATTCTTCACTCATAATTTCAACCAAGTAGGTTATCACCTGAAGAATACCCCTAAAGGGCCTCAAAATATTTCTAAGAGCTACCTTGACAAGCTCTTCAAAATGTGCCTTCCAATCTATACATGCTTGAATGAAAGAATGCAGGATATTTGCCGGCAATTCTATATCACCCCTTTTCTCCAAAATAACCTATAATAAGGCCTCAAGGTTATTAGGGTCAATGGGACCCACTGTCTTAAGAATAAATTTCTTCTTCACTTCATTCTGCTCCATTAATGTCTTTATCTTTTCCTCATCTTTTTCCATGAACCCTAGAGCATGCTTTAATCCCAGAGTACCCAAAGTTTTACTCCCTTCTCTTGTTGGCTCTCTCAGGTCCACATCTTCCAGTACATAGTCATCTAGGGTGATCTCTTCCACATTGAAATTCATTGTAGGAATGGCCACCTGAGCCTTCCACCTACCTGCTTGATCTTGCGTTACATATGAGAGGGTCCTTGCCTGGTCACTAGATCCTGCTTGGTGGAATGCTCATCCTAGCGTCACCATATTTGTATCATCTTCATTAGTACATAACCTTACCCTTGGTTGGATTTCCTTAGTAAAAAAAGTTGGCTTTGAGAAGGCATTAATGGGCTCATATAGCATGACTAGGCTTGAGGTAGTAGCCGTGTACTCCATCCTCATCTCCTCATGAATCTCCTCCTCTTTTCCTTCTATTCCCTATTCTTCTCCTATATTCTACTCCTCTCCCAAGTTTATTTTTTCTTCCCCTCCAACCTATCCTTCTAATCTAGCTTGTTCTTCCTATGGAACCTCACCAATCACCTCTGTTTCCTTCTCTAGCTCTTGAGGCCCTTGTTCAACTATTTTGGTTTGAGAAGGTGGTGGAGTAGGTGCTCATGTAGGAGAGTTCTGTATAAGGGGAGTAGGACCAAGCAAGGGAGTGGGAGAAGGCATTGACATTTATGGAGGAGGCGGAGTAGGTATGGGAACATGGGAAGGTGGAGGATGCAGTGGCAGTGGAGTGGTTTGGATAGGCGGTGGAAGTAAAGTGGAGGATGGTGTTTTCTATGGAGGTGGAAGTGGAGTTTTCTGCATAAGAGGAGGTGGAGGTGGAACTTGTTGTGAAGCTAAAGGGACTTTGGTTGCAATTTATTCTTCAGAGGTGACCCCTATAGAAGAATATTTACCTGACTCAATAGTCTCCTTCTAAAACTCACCTGTAACCTCCTCCACTAACTCTTGAGCATCTCATTGAGCTTCCTCTCCAAAATTGTCAAGAGGACTTGTGAATTATGTAGGGAGGGAACTGAAAGAAAAGGGTTGTTCTATAAAAGGCCCTCCATCTAGAGTCTATTGTTTTGTTTCTTTGAATCCCTGAAGGCCTTCAAATTTAGAGATATCAAACTCATCGTAATCCAGAGCATCCAAATTTACTTTCTCTCCTTGGGTTCCTCCTTCAACATCCTCCTATGCATCTTCCTCCTGTAGCTTCCTTTTCTTTAAGAATCCCATTGATCGGGTTCTTCTGTTGAGGGGAACTTGGTCCTCCTCATCTTCTTCCTCTTCTAAAAGGGTGTCCATGTGGGTTGGCATTGAGGATCTCTTCCTTTTGTATACATGCCCCTTGATCACCCCGATAGGCCTAGGTCCAATTATTTTAACTTTTGGTGCCTTCTTAGGTGAACCTGGAGGTTATAGACTAGTAGAAGAGGGAACATCTAGAGGTGCTATGCTTCCAGTCATTCTAGTTTTTAGCTTCTTTGAGAAAGTAGCCAATCCATACATTGTAGGGCACTCATGTCTATACATTGTCTCTATCCTTTATGGTGCAACCTCTTTGAATTGTGGCATCAACACCTTTTCCCCTTTCTTCTTCTTTTCTTTAGATGGCTAAGCTAGTTGTTGGTTCATCGACATAGAGTCCATTGGAAATGGATGAGCGATACATTCCTTGGTCACCTTCATGACATGTCTAGCTTTGAAATTTATGTCATCCTTCTCATCCCTATCAACTTCTACATTTAGGATTTCCCTGGTATATACCTTATCCTGGTTGTAGATTGCATCCAAAATGTCCTTAGAATCAGCCTCTCTCACATTCTCTAGTACTAGTAGTAGTAGAGCAGTCTGTGCTAACTCTAGAATCATCTAGAAATAGTCACAGATCCTGATCTCATATTCATCTAGGTAGTTTATCTAGTGGTCCTTGATATGAGGCTTGTGCACATAATGCCTTCCCATTATATGGCTATATGTACCAATGGGGTTAAATATGGTCCTTATGAGATTGAATTTTTGCAATGGCTATTCATCCCACTCAAAGGCCAGTGAATTGTATATCTTCATGTCTTGTAAGTAGTGGGGGCCTATGGAAATTGGGAAATCCCAACAATGCTTCATCTTATGCCATATATGCTCATGAGCATCTGATAGTTACCTGGCCATTTCTAACAGGATTATCCTATTTGATGGATACCTTGGTAGCTTCTTCAGTGTTAGGGTGCTTTCTACCACCCAGATGTATGTGAAGGTCTTGAATTGAATGTAGAATGCCCCAAGGGACTTCACCTTAGCCGCTACCTCTATTGACATTCTCTTGGCATAATATCCCTCTATGGAGTGGATGATAGAAAAAAAATAGCATCATTGATGATGTGATACTCTGGATTGTCCTGTGTAAAGTACTCCTTCTTAACCAAATATGGGTACACTGTAAATGGCTAGGAATTTGAGTCACCCATGGCACTAAATTTCACTAGCCCTAAGTATACTGCCCTTGCTACCAATAGGTACACAACATAGGATGTCATGTAAAAGTGTGGGTCATTCTTCACTATGATTAATTGTTGATCTAGGTTGTCACTAAGGATGGTGGCCTAGTCAAACCTTGCCTACCTTTCCTTTATCTTCTCAATGAGAAGGATCATCCATGGCTCTAATTGTATAGACCTTGGCAATCCATACACTCGACTGATCATGGTGATGGCTTCTTGAATATATTCTTTCATATATCCTCTCATGTATATCTTCTCTAATTTATTCTTCAGTAGAGGTTGCATAAGGTAGTCCCTGTTTACTATTTTGTGAGAGTGCTAGATATCATTGTTGTAAAATTTCATACCCTTTCCCATGGATAAAACATAAAATTTGTCTATCTTTTTTGAAAGATGGAAGAAATCCTCAATATTGTCTAGTCAGAGATTTGAAACCACTTCACCCATGCTATTTTTGACCAATCTCTCATCTGGTACATAGTGGTTTTCCAGTGTGGTGATCAAATCAAAAGAAAGAATGGATATAGGGTGTGCTACTGCATTTACTAGAGAATAATACACTAATGAAGTATAGTCCTCCGACCTCCTTGCTGGTTGTGCACACTTCACCAAGTAATCATTCCAACTGATGTTCCCAATGTCTGTGTTTGTGATTTATGAATGAAAATTTCCCACCTTGGATGGTGCATTGTAGCCTTTGAATTGGGACCTCATAGCTAGTGAGTTGACTTTCTCTACCATTTCTACAAAAAATAAATGAGACATGAATTAGTAATCATCATATGATAGTTATGGAGGAGTGCTGATGAAAATTAGATAAAAATCAATCAAGAAAACCCTACAAAAGCCAAGTCTAAACATTCAGGAAGATAATTTTGGCCTTTTGAACCTTTGGAGGTGTCAGACCTCAGAAAGGCCAAAACACTGAAACACCGCAAAAGAGGATACACAAGCCAAAAATTGGTCTTTCAGGCAGCAGAACAACATATCAACTTCATAGTGTGAAACCTCTAAAAATGCGAAGAAGTCTAGTTCATTTTGGCTAGCATTTTCAACTTTAGCATGTCAAAGGTGTCTAGTTTTTGGTGTGCAAAATGCCGAAATGCTGAAATGCTGAAACTAGGACTTAGCAAAAACTTGGAGTGAAACCCTTGTCCAAAATTTTGTACTATGAAAGTCCAAAACTTCTAGGGCCAAAAGACCAAAAGAAGGGTTTGATGGGTTAGAGCTTGAAAACTAGCTCTAGATCAACTTCAACCATGAACTCGATGCTAAGGGGTCCAAGGGGACAACCTTGTGACCCCGAAGTAGGACACAAAAAAGACACCAAACCTAAACCCTAATAAAAACATCCTAAAACTTAAAAAAACTAAACCCTAAAATGAAAAGAATAGAGAGGGAGGTGAAGAAACCTACCTCGAACACATTGAAGGACAAGAAGACCAAAGACAACAATCTAGTTGAAAAATTGAAGACTGTAGGTAATGCACATGCACAAAAGCTCCGAACTCGACTGCTAGCAAAAAATGAAAAATGAGAAAACCATGCGGTCTTCTACCATATATAGGCAACCGACAGGTGTGACTTTAGCCACCACCACCGATCAGCCTTTTGGGCTTCGGGGGTCTTGGACCTTCGAAAGGGTGAAAAGCCAAAAGGCCGATTCCCTCGGGGAATCACACTTTTAGTGTTTCAGACCTCTAAAAGTTTGAAAGTCCAAGGATACCCCAGTGTTCAAACAAAAGGTTCTATTGGCCTTTTCACCCTTTCACACCTAAGGGACTCCAAAAGTGTGAAACTAGACAAAAGCTAAGTGACAAGGGGACATAGACCAAACTAACAAGTAGAACTCAAACACAAGCTAAAAAAGAAGGGGGGGCCCTTTGGCTAAGTTGCTCAAAAGGGGGAGCATGGTTGTGGAACCACAACAATATATATGTAAGATCTTTTCTTTGAAAAGATGTATGTGATATGGATATGTTGTGAAAGAGGATTTTGGAAGCTACGAGCTTGTACCTACTAGATGTAGAGTAGAGTATTGTTTGTACTTCATTAGAACTGATCAAGCAGAGACTGTTGCTATCAAAAATTTCACAAGGATTGTGTATTTCCTCATATGCACTTGTGATGTGAACAGTATGTTCTAAAGGTGGACTTAACCTACTTTGGGTAATGAGCCTACCCTTTTCTTTGACTCCTAATAGGGTTTGTCCTCTAACAAGGACTATGTACTATAATGTTTTAATCATCTCCTAATAGAGCTAGATATTCTAACAAGGATACTATACTCAGTACATCATTAGTGGGTGTTAATTCCCACCAGGGTTTTACCTTTAACAAGGTTTCCTCCATAATAAATATTGTTTTATTTTGTTGGCATTCATTGTATTCCCTTTATTTGATATTGTTGCTACTTAAAAGTTTAAAATTTAATAATCTATCATACAACTGATTCACCCCCCCTCTCAGTTGTATTGGTGGAATGTTATTCCTAAAAATTGGTATCTAAGCTATTGGTCCTTAGAGAGAAAGCTTAATAGCTTGAGGTGATCTTGGAGATGGCATTCCATAGGGAGGATAGTCAAAAATTTGATCCTGAAAATTTTGACAGTTGGAAGAACAAGATGCGAACTCATTTGCTATGTTTGGGCATTGACTAATGGATGATTATAAAGAATTATGTGGCTATGAAGGCTAAGGATGAATTGGAAAAAGCTATTGATGATGAAAAGAAGATATTTTCATATAACATGGTCACAAGGGAAGAACTGATCAGTGCACTCACTGAAGGAGAATCTACTAAGGTTAAAGATCTAGATTCGACACACAAGATTTGGGTAAGATTAGTAGTGTATGAAGGAGATAAGTTTACCAAACAAGAAAAGTTACAAAACTAGAAAACAAGAATGGAGAAGCTGCAAATGAAGGATAATGAAAGCATTAGGTCTTATGTTCAAAGGGTTACAAAGGTTGTGATTGGAACCAAAAATTGCAGAGGCACTTATGATGAAGAAGAAGTCATTGTGAAGATTCTTAGATCATTGACACCTTCTTACAAGACTAAAGCTTTGAATATAGAAGAAACTATACCTCTGACTCCTAACTTTATCAGAGAAATGTTGATTGCAAACCTAACTACCTTTGAACTTGTAGAAATGGGTGATTCTGTACCTAAAGTTGAGACAACATTTAAAGCATTTGCACATAGGAAGCTAATGTCTACACTTCCGAGTGCCAGTAGTGAGAACCTAAAAGAAGAGCTTGGTGAATATGCTAAGGAATGGGAACCGATACAAGTAGAAAGAAAGCTAGATGAACTTGTTGCACTGATCACTAGAAGAGAAAAGAGAGGTAAGGGTAAATTTGAAGGAAAGTTACCTTTGAAATATTTTTCATGCAATAAGATAGGTCACTTTGCATCTAGATGTCCTACAAGAGTTCCTAAGCACAAGCCTAAGTTTTTCAAGTCTAAGTATTCAAAATATAAGGAATGTTATTATGCTAGTGAAGGTATTTCTGATGATGATGACTGTGATTATGATGAGATTGGATTTATTGCTATTAAAGATGAAAAACCAATTCATGAAGAAAAAGCTTTAGTATCACATGTTGATAAGAAATCTAAATGGGTCATAGACAGTGGTTGATCACATCATATGATTGGAGATAGAAACAAGTTTGTTAAACTAAACAAGTATGATGGTGGTGTTGTAAGATTCAGAGACAATGTTCCTAATCCTAGCATAAGAATATGATATATTTATTTTGATGGAAAGACTAATAATGACAATGTATTTCTTGTTGATGGAGTTAAGAATAATTTTTTGAGTGTTGGATAGCTAATGGACAAAGAGTTTCAATTGCAATTCACTGATGGAAAATGTTTTATCAGAAGGAAAGAATGATGATTGCAATTGGTACTAAATCTAGAGGTAATGTATTTGAATTAAATACATCTAGAGCCTCTTGTTTTGTTGTGAATGTAGATGATAGTTGGTTATGGCTCAAAAGGTTTTGTCATGTTAATTTTGATCATATTGTGAAGGCAAGCCTGACTAATGCAGTGAGATACCTACCAAAGATTTTGAAAAAATATAACACTATTTGTAGAGAATGTGTTGTGGAAAAGAAGACTAGAAGCAGTTATAAAATAAAATCATATACAAAAAAAAGAAATTTGGATCTGGTACATACAAACCTATGTGGACCTACAAGGACAAGGTCATACTATGGTGAAAGGTATTTTATACTTTTTTTTTATGACTTTTCTAGAATGATGTGGGTCACTTACTTGAAAGAGAAATCAGAAGCATTTGACAAATTCAAGATATTCAAAGAAAAAGTAGATAATGAATCAGGTCTAAAAATAAAATGTTTGAGATCAAACAGAGGTGGATAGTTTACTTCAGATCTATTCAATTCATATTGTAAAGAGCATGGAATACAAATTCAGACTTCCACTCCTAGGACTCCACAACAAAATGGGATAGAAGAGCGAAGAAATAGAACTATACTAGATGCTACTAGGACAATGTTGCTTGAAGGAAATATATCTCATGTGCATTGGAGAGAAGTTGTCGGGACAAAAATATACACATTGAACATAATTTAAATTAGAGGAGGTACAAGTAAGACTCTTTATTAATTATGGTTTGATCATACTCCTATTGTAAAATATTTCAGAATATTTGGTAGTAAATGCTATATCAAAAGAGATGATGAAATAGGGAAGTTTGATGCTAGAAGTGATGAAGGAATTTTCCTTGGTTATTCTACTAAAAGCACAGCTTAAAAATGTTTTAACCTGAGATTAAGGAAGATGATTGAAAGTAACAATGTAAGGATGGATGAAAAGTTTTAGATACAAGAGAGAATGTATGACTGTAATCAGAATACAAAGATCAAGGAGGCTGCTACTATAGAAGAAGAACTTACTGAGACTGAATGTGAAAATGAGGATTGTGATGATGACACAAATGAGGCTACTAAGATTCCTAAGACTCCAAGGTATCTAAAGAAAGATCATCCTAAAAATCAAATTATTGGTAATACAAGTAAAGAAAATATTGACTAGATCAAAGACAAGGGAAGAAATTTGTTTGATTTCTCAAATTGAACCAACAACTACTAATGAAGCTTGTAGAGATGAATCATGGATCAAAGCCATGAAAGAGGAATTAGATTAGATAAAGAAAAAAACCACTTGGGAACTAGTTCCTAGACCTAAAGACAAAAATGTAATATAAACTAAGTGGGTTTTCAGAAATAAAATAAATGTAGAAGGAATTGTTGTAACAAACAAGGTGTTGAGTGTCATTTTTACACGAGACAATGACTAGGAATTTACATGAGAAAATTCCCCTCTTGGAAGAATGATATTAGTCAATCTCAAGGTTCCTTCTAGGTTGGGTCTCAACTGCTTGGATAGCTCAACTGAAGATAAATGTGAATCTGTTCATGAGGAGGTCTTTACTGATTCGTATCTAAAAAAAGGCTGCAAAACAAACTTTAAAAATAACAATACCTTCTTTTTGGGATTTTCAAATCTTTTAAATGAAAACAATGTTAATATAATTAATCTATCATAACTGATATATGAGGAAGTGAAGAGACAAGGTAACAAGAATTTGAAAGAAATTTTCTAAAAGAAACTAATGAAAATAAACCAATATCACACTTCTTGGCGAATTAAAATACCAAGAAGATGAGGAAACCCACAAAATAGAGATCTGAATAAATCATAATCTCAGCTAGGTAGATGTAATCATCAATGGAAACAAACACAGATGTATAATAATTCAAAACTCATTAGATCACGAAGCCACCATAGACATGTGCACACATGAGACAAGTTTATCTTCAAAGCACTAAAAAAGAATAGAGATATTCTCAATAATTTTTCACAACAAAGCAATGTAGTAGAGGTAAACACTGGACTAAAAGAATCATAGATCCAAATCACCACACAATCAACTACTTCTTTGAAATAAAAAAATCAGCAATTCACACATTCATAAATTTTGCAAATATAGCAGAATAATCACACCACAATTGAAGCACCAATTGTATGTATTGTATTATGATAAAAATACAACCTTAATTACATTGAGTTCATACAATTTATAGAGTCGTGCTCTCAATTTTGTAGCTAGGGTTTTGGCTGCATGGAAACTTGAAAATAAATCTAAACTAGAGATAACATGAAAGAAACTAAGCCTAGAACAAGTTTAAAGTACCCTAGCATAAAATTAAACCTCATGCATTAAAAATCTGGAGTAGATCATGCATAAAATAATTCAAGAACAAAACTGGAACTCATGCATGTTCTTCATGAAACTTTGCGATCCTGCCCTTTATTCTCCATTATGGCTCTCTTATGTGGACTCAACTAGAAGAGGCCCTCAAATCATGCAGAAATGACCCTCTTGATGTGATCTCTCTGACTAAAAAAATAACTTGGAGAAGACTAAAGTTAAATGATAGTCGTGCCCATAAATTAAGGATCCTAACTATTCCCCTGAAAAAATGAAGCTCCAGAATTAACTAAGTGTGGAAGTGACCCTTTCTCAACTTTTGGACATTCGGAGGCCAAAAATCCTCTAAGCCGAAATGCCAAAAATCTAGGTCTTCAAAAATGACTAAGTGTGAAAAATGTTTTTTCCTCTATACAAAATTTGGCTAAGTCAAAACTAGGTGTCTATTGACTTGGGAGGACTTCTCTTTGAGCTTTGTGGAACCTATCCACAATCTCTTACACTTCCTCGAAGTCAGCCATTTTGACCCTGTTAATGAGTTCTTGTTTTTTCTCTCGGAAGGTGAGAAATTCCACTGCACACCCCTTTATTTCCTCCTCTTGAGATAGTATCTTTTGAATTTCCTCCCTCTGATAAAATATGTGCTAGAGGTCTTCTTTTGTAATGACTCCTTCGAAGATATCAAGATACTAATTGACAATGACATTTACAAGATGCATTGTTTTCTCATTGTCTTCTTCACATAAATCTAGGTCCAACCCTTTGAAAAACTTATGCATTTCCCCCACAAAAAGTAGACCTTTATCCCTCTTTTTATTCATTCTCTTTAGCACCTTTTCAAAAATGGTCAAAGCGCCAGTAATATCTTGGATCCATACCTCAAAATTATCTAGTTCTGATCCCTCATACACCTTGACCAAAACCATGAAGCGCTGCTTCCTTATTACTATGAGTTCCTCTAGTGCCTTTTTCCACTTTAGGATTTTATCCTCTGGACCATCCTCCTCACTCATAATTTCAACCAAAAATGTGATTACCTGAAGAATACCTCTAAAGGGCCTCATAATCTTCTTGAGACCTACCCTAAAAAACTCTTCAAAATCTACCTTCCAATTTGTACATACACAAATGAAAGAATGTGGGACATCTAATGGGGCTTCTGTATCACCCTGCTTCTCCAAAATAGCCTGTAATGAGGCCTCAGGGTTATCAGGTTCAATGGGACCCACTGTTCTAAGAATGAATTTCTTCATTGCTTCATTTTGTTCCATTAATGTCTTGATCTTCTCTTCATCCTTGTGCTTGAAGCCTAAAGCATGCTTTAGTCCTAGCGTAGCCAGAGTCTTACTTCCCTCTCTAGTCAGATCTCCTAGGTGTACCTCTTCCAACACATAATCATCTGGAGTGACTTCAACCATACTAATAATCAATGTAGGGACAACCACCTGAACCTTCCACCTATCTACTTGATCTTGCATTACATATGAAATGGTCCTTGCCTGAGAACTAGATCATGTTCGGTGAAATGCTCATCCCAGCACTCCCATGTCAGTATCATCATCATTTGTGTATACTCTTACCTATGGTTGAATCTCCATGGTGAACCAAGTGGGCTTTGAAAAGGCATTAATTGGCTCATATGGGGTGGCCAAACTTGAGGTTTCTCTCCTTCTTCTATTTCTTGTTCTTCCCCTATGTTCTCCTCTTCTACATTCATCTGCTCTTCCTCTCTAACCCATTTCTTTGATCCACCCCGTTCTTCTGAATGAACCCCACCAATTGCCTTAGTTTCCTTTTTTGGCTTCTAAGAATCTTGTGTTAATGTTTCAGCATTGGAAAGTGGTGGAAAAGGAACTTGGGAAGGAGGGTTCTGCATGGGAGGTGTAGGAGCAACAGAGGCAATGGGTGAAGGCATTGGAGGAGGAGGCAAAGTCAGCATGGGAACATGAACATCCAGAGGTTGGGGTGGAAATAGAGAAGTTTGAATCGGAGGTGCAAGTGGAGTGGTAGGTGGTGTTGGACGTGGAGGAGGAGGAGGAGTTTGGTACACTGATGGAGGTGGATTTGGAATGGAATGCAAAGCCTGGGGGATTTGTGCTGTAATATCCTTCTCAGAGGTGATACCTATAGAAGAATCTCTTCCTGACTCTGGAGTCTCCTAAATTTTAGCTACAACCTCCTCAACTAATTTTTGAGATTTTGGTGGAACTTCCTCTCTCACATTGTCAAGAGAACTACTAAAATGTGTAGGGAGGGAATCAAAGGAAAAGGACTATCTTGCAATTGGAGCCTATTGCTCATATTATTGGAAACTGTGAAGTCCTTCAAAATTAGAGATGTCAAATTCATCATCACCCAAAGCATCTAAATTTATTGCCTCTCCTTGGGCTCCTTCTTCGACATCTCCTTGTTGATCTTCATCCTATACTCTCTTTATTTTCAAGAATCCTGTAGATTAGGTTCTTCTAGTGAGGGGTACTTGATCCTCCTCATCTTCACCTTCCTCTAAGAGGGTGTCCATCTGAGTGGGGATTGAGTCTTCCTTCCTCTTGTATATGTACCCTTTTATTACCCCAACCACCTAGGTCCAGTTACCTTGAATTTAGGAGCCGTCTTTGGTGCACCTAGAGGTTCAGGACCACTAGAAGAAGGAGCATCTGGAGGTGCCATGCTTCCAATCATTCTAGTTTTGGGCTTGTTTGAATGGGTAGTAGAGCCATATGCCATAGGGAGCTCATGTCTATACACCGTTTCCAGCTTCTGTGGTGCAACCTCTTTGAACTATGACATCAACACCTTCTCCCCTTTTTTCTTCTTTTCCTTAGAGGGTTGAGTTGGCTACTATTTCATACATACGGGATCCATAGGAAATGGATGGGAGATCCATGCCTTAGTCACTTTGATGACATGTCTTGCCTTGAAGTTGATGTTGTTGGTGTTCAAAAATGCTTATGCCACTTAGGGCTACCAATATGCCTTGAGACTGATGTTAGGAGTGGTTAGCTCCAAGTGTGAAAGCTCTGCAAGACAACTGGACCAACTATAGGGACAAGACTGCCCTCTTCACTTCTGGCTCTGCAAAATCATGGTGGGTGCACCTAATTCAATAACTTATGGCATTTTAGGACTTTGGACTGGATTAAACAAAGCAGATGATAGCAAGAGACTACTAAATGTTAACCAGACATTCATTGAATCTCAATTGCTATTGGGTATAAAATGGCCTCGTGACCTCAAGACTATGAGGGATTGTAGGATTGGAGATATTAAATATAATTGGGTTTCTTATAGGATGCAAACAACCATGCAACACTTTGCATCAGCATAGGGATACTAGCTTAAGATCAGTGCCTTATCCATTCGGCATCATACCTGAAGTGAACATGGAACACAAGGACAACTACTAGATTCATTTGAGAATCCAAGCCATAAACATAGTTAAACATCTCTTACGCTACTTACAAGTATCCTTACTGATTGAACCAAATGAATCTATGCTTCACTCAGAGACTTTTAACCTGATTCTAAATCAAGGCTGAGAGATGAAACATATACATAAGCAACCAAATGCAATGAGCCAGAAAACTCAAAATTCATTAAGAACAACTAAAGGAGAGATCCAAGAATGAGAAACTGTATTAAGTATGTGGATTCAAATCCCTGTATTACAAGCCGATTCATAAAAAACCATAGATAATATGCAAAAGATACATGAGGTTTTTCCCTAATGTTGATACAACTAGGATGAAAATGTTTACATGAAGAAACCGCTCATGGAACCAAAAATTGGAACCACTAGAACTGACAAAATTCAGAACCCTCACTCAGTCAAAAAAGCTACAACTTATACCACTAGCTACCTTGGAAACCCAAAATAGGTTGCAACAAGCTACAGACAACTAGGGTTAGGGTTACAATTGCTAAACCACAACAAAATTCCAAAAAACATTCTGGAGGGAAAACCAACACCAATCTATCAGAAATAAGGCATGATCCTCACGGTAAGAAAATCTTCAAATTTGTACCCAGGATCACAAATTCATCATGAAAATCAGTCTGACTAGACCATCAAAACATCTCGAGCCAACAAACTATCCTCCCCACATGGCAAAACATCCCTGCAAACACTCATGGCACCCTGGCCGACACTACAAAAGCAAGCACCACCAAACCAATCAAATTTGGCCATGAAAGTATTGAATTCTGGTACCTCTTGTCACTGGAAAACCCTCTGCAAGTTTAAAATTTGAATTCCAACGGTCAAGTCATGTCAGTAGCAGCACATCGACGATCCTCGTTCAAATCTCTACCAACTTTAAGTCATGACTGTCAGATTATTCTTACTTCATGGGCTTTATGTTTTTAACTTTTAAAAGAGTGCTCATTTACATTTAGCTTATTGGTGACAAAAGGCTTTCACCAATTCGCAAAACATTTCACACCTTTCGCTAAAAATTTAGCAACTACGCGACCTCTATCCGCCAAATCACCAGACAATCTAGGGAAATGCCAAATCTTTTCATGAATGACCGAAAAGCCTGAACTTTATCAGCACTGCTAAGACATCAGACCCCACTTGGGTCTGCTTGATGCCACCTATTGCCACGCTATTCATTGTATTCACCTGTTCACTAACACAAGACCCACCCGTAACTCCACAACTACGGTGCCAAATAGTTGTTGCATGATCGCATAGCCAGGCGATGGGCTATGCGAACATGAGACAAGCCTCCAAATTAGCACCATGTCATGGCTCCCCACCAACGTGGCACCCTTGTTGCATGATCTCAAGGCCGAAAGATGGCCCTTGCGATCATACGACAAGGCCACAAGACTACCATCTCATCCTCCCAGTTTGCCAGCGGGACCACTTCCAATTTCTGCGCAATCAACTCTGACATCCCTCCACTATGCACTGACATAACTAATGAAACACTACCACAGAGGCCGAACTAGACAAACGACCCCACCAAGAAATTTACCTTCATATCACATCAATGACTCTCGTTAAAGCGTAGAGATTAGAAGGCTTGCATCTTTCCTTAGTGATGTAGCGACAACCACCGATCTTTGTCACCTATTAAACATCTATTAGACCTTAGCCAATGGGCCCACTGGGATAGGTGTTAACTGGTCACATGGTCGCATGTCAAAAATTCTTGACATGCGATCATGCAACAACCAATGAAAACACACACCTTCACCTTCCTTCTGACATTGGGACCACTACGGAAGAAACACTTGAAACAAACAAAATCAATGGCAGGCACATGATCACATGGGGTGAGAATATTCCATGTGATCACATGCCGATCATCGATCTCCTCCCTTTGCCGCTTGAAGAATCTGGCCCCACCAACAATCGCACTTGCACACTTAAGACCGACGAATAAGGAGTGCCAGTAGAAGAGAAGAAATGCAAGGTCAAAAACACACAGGGTTTTCGGTGAAAGATCAAAAACATCCAAGGTATTCAAAAAAAACATTGTGGGTTTTCGACACTGGGCAGATTTTGAGACTATTTCCTGCAAACCTTAAAACTTGAATATCTCCCTAGATTTTATGATTTAGGAGATGCAATCTGAACTGGAGCTAGGTGACACATGGAAGAACATAGGGTAGGACACTTCAAGAAAACTTGCAAGGAAATGGGCCATTTTCAAAAGATTTTGCATTGATAGGAAAATGGACCAACAGTGGCTCTAGTTGGGGACATGTATCTCCTGCAGATACAATGAGGACCTCAAATCTCTAGGAAGAAGTAGATCACCCACTGGACAAAACAAGGAACTTCAAAAAATGCAAGGAACAGGAAGGAAAAACACACAATAGGAAAGGGAAAGTATTTACAGAAATTTACAAGATTTACAACTTTACTTAATGGCCCCAGAACATCAAAATGAAATCGATGACCCCTCTGAATCAAAGGTCTAATTTTCATCCACACATGCAACTAGCCACCTAAAAATTTCATGACCACCTTGCTACAAACATATGTGAATATTCAAGGGCTGAAGAATGAAACTATATTGGTAACTACCCATGTTCTTCCAGTCATGACTATTAGATTCATATTCAAACTCCAAGAAGTAAGGAACGTCACTTACTTCTTCTTGCTGATTGGAAAGAATAAAAAACTCACCTTGTAATGCATCAGAAAATAGTACATGAGGAACATCATGCATTACAATATAGTTACCTGGCTAAGAAGGACTTGAATCCTCTAATTTACCTTCATGTATTGCTTCAGCCACTAAGCAACTTGGTTCATCAATGATATCCTCATTGACTAGATCATGAACCAAGTGAAGGTCTTCTTCACTATCATATCTGGCAAAAGAAGGAAAAGAACATGAACAAGAAACTTGTTCACTACAACAATCTTCATAACAGGACAACATACTGTCATAGCCTTCAACCTCTTCTTCTACAAAGTAACTACAAGAGGAGAACTCTGATGAACGTGAATCATCAAAAGTATGAGCATCCTGCATCTTGTCAACATTTGACAAACCCGAAAATTGATGGTGGGTGGGAGGGGAAACATCAACATATTCATTAGGGATATTTGCATTGCTTGAAGCTAAACAAATGTTGATGACTTCATCATCATGTTGTACCTGGTTGCCATCTAGTAATGTGGGAGCAGCAAAAGAATCAGAGGCACACATGTCAAAGTCAAAACCTATTGACTCATGCTCTCAGTCAAAATCAATGTATGCTGGATGTAGGAACTTAGAGTCATCCCTCCTTGCATACCTGAGATATTCACAAGACAAAAGATCTAAAATTTGTTCACTATGAAGTGAGAAACAGTCCACAAGAACACCCTCCTCTGAATCATCAGCAACATATTCATCAATCCAATCCTTTTCTTCATCTGATTGACTGCATAAACTTTCTACCTCATACTGAGAAAGAGCATCACTCTCATGATTGTAAAAAAGAGTGTCATCACTTGACACATCTCCTTCATAACTTCCATCATTCTCAATATTAGTACTACTAGACACAACCCCAAGTGCATCCTCAAGCTCAAGACTATCATCACTAAGTACCCAATCCCTGATACATCCATAATACTCCTCCCACAAAGCATCTGACCAATTGGTTGACTCAGGAAAACAAAACTCCAGGAATAAACCAATGAACTCAGATTCTGCAAACTCAACATCATCCAGAAGCTCATCATATACACCACAAAATCTATCATAGAATAAAGATATGGATAGATCCTATCTGCACCCCACCTTCAATCTTACCAATTTTATGCAATCCCTCTGGATGCCTTGATCTAATAATGCAAGCTCCTCCTCAAGCTTACCCATTATAACTTAATGCACTACTTCCATAAAATTTTGCAAATATGCAATTGAGAACTTGAAGTATTTAACCTCTATTCACACCTTACTCCTTTTCCTAGTGCTTGATCACTTAATAAGGAGACATTTCAGATCCTTGAGAAATACCTAGGAAACTTGCAGCAGAAGACCTTTGGTTGGAAGCAGGGTAGATCTAAAGCTTACCATGCAGCTCCATCAGATTTTGCATAGTAGAGTCACCACCTCCTTGAAGAGGAAAGTAATTCTTTGTTTCTTCTTCCAACCAATACAAAAATCCATAAGTAACCACACTATTTATCAGAAGATGCACTGATCAAATAGAGACCTCAGAGTCACCACTCACAACTAGGTGAGAAGATTTTACAAGTGTATTTTTTATATCTGACTCTATACTAGACTCCCTAGTAGAGTCACCATCTTGTTGGTGACTTAGATGGGCAAATCGATCTAGTCAATAAAGATTTTGACTTTACAATATAACCATAACCAGAGATTCTAACAGATATTTTTCTTTTTCATTGTTCTCCCCAGTAGAGTCACCATCTTGTTGGTGTTCGAAAATGCTTATGCCACTTAGGGCTACCAATATTCTTTGAGACTAATGTTAGCTGTGGCTAGCTCCAAGTGTGAAAGCTCTGCAAGACAACTGGACTAACTGTAGGGACAAGACTGCCCTCTTCACTTCTAGCTCTGCAAAACCATGGCGGGTGCACCTAATCCAGTAACTTATGGCATTTTAGGACTTTGGAATGGATTAAACAAAGCAGATGATAGCAAGAGACTACTAAATGTTAACCAGACATTTATTGAATCTCAATTTCTATTGGGTATAAAATGGCCTTGTGACCTCAAGACTATGAGGGATTGTAGGATTGGAGATATTAAATATAATTGGGTTTCTTGCAGGATGCAAACAACCATGCAACACTTTGCATCAGCACAGGGATACTAGCTTAAGATCAGTGCCTTATCCATTGGGCATCATACCTAAAGTGAACATGGAACACAAGGACAACTACTAGATTCATCTGAGAATCGAAGCCATAAACATAGTTAAACATCTCTTACACTACTTACAAGTATCTTTACTGATTGAACCAAATGAATCTATGCTTCACTCAAAGACTTTTAACTTGATTCTAAATCAAGGCTAAGAGATGAAACATATACATAAGCAACCAAATGCAATGAGACAGAAAACTCAGAATTCATTAAGAACAACTAAAGGAGAGATCCAAGAATGAGAAACTGTATTAAGTATGTGGATTCAAATCCCTGTATTACAAGTTGATTCAGAAAACACCATAGACAATATGCAAAAGATACATGAGGTTTTTCCGTAATTTTGATACAACTAGGATGAAAATGTTTACATGAAGAAATCGCACATGGAACTAGAAATTGGAACCACTGGAACTGACAAAATTCAGAACCCTTACTCAGTCAAAAAAGCTACAACTTATACCACTAGCTACCTTGGAAACCCAAAATAGGTTGCAACAAGCTACAAATAGCTAGGGTTAGGGTTAAAATAGCTAAACCATAACAAAATTTCAAAAAATATGCTGGAGGGAAAACCAGCACCAATCTGTCAGAAATAAGGCATGATCCTCACGGCAAGAAAATCTTCAAATTTGTACCCAGGATCACAAATTCATCATGAAAATCAGTCTGACTAGACCATCAAAACATCTCGAGCCAACAAACTGTCCTCCCCACATGGCAAAACATCCTTGCAAACACTCATGGCACCCTAGACCACACTGCAACAACAAGCACCACCAAACCAATCAAATTTGGCCATGAAAGCATTGAATTTTGGTACCTCTTGTCGCTGGAAAACCCTCTGCAAGTTTAAAATTTGAATTCCAATGGTCAAGTCATGGCACCAGTGGCACATCGGCAGTCCTCGTTCAAATCTCTGCCAACTTTAAGTCACGACCGTCAGATTATTCTTACTTCGCGGGCTTTATGTTTTTACCTTTTAAAAGAGTGTTAGTGAATTGGTGACAAAAGGCTTCCACCAATTCGCAAAACATTTCATGCCTTCTGCTAAAAATTTATTAACTACGTGACCTTTATCTGCCAAATCACCAGACAATCTGGGGAAATGCCAAATCTTTTCATGAATGAGTGAAAAGCTTGAACTTTATAAGCACCGCTAAGACATCAGACCCCACTTGGGTCCACTTGATGCCACCTGTCACCACGCTATTCATTGTATCCACCTGGTCACTAACACAAGACCTACCTGTAACTCTGCAACTGTGGTGCCAAACAGTTGTCGCATGATCGCATAGCCAGGAGATGGGCTATGTGAACATGTGTCAAGCCTCCACATTAGCACCATGTCACCGTTCCCCACCAACGTGCCACCCTTGTCACATGATCATATGGCTAAAAGATGGCCCTTGCGATCATGCAACAAGGCCACAAGACTACCATCTCATCCTCCCAGTCTGCTAGTGGGACCACTTCCAATTTCTATGCAATCAACTCTGACATCCCTCCACTATGCACTGACATAACTAATGAAACACTGCCATGGAGGCCGGACTAGACAAATGACCCCACCAAGCAATTTACCTTCATACCACATCAACGGCTCTCATTAAAGTGCAGAGATTAAAAGGCTTGCATCTTTCCTCAGTGATGTAGTGATAACCACTGATCTTTGTCACCTGTTAAACATCTGTCAGACCCCAGCCAACAGGCCCGCTGGGATAGGTGTCAACCGATCACATGGTCACATGTCAGAAATTCTTGACATGCGATCATGTGACAACCAATGAAAACACACACCTTCACCTTCCTTCTAACATCGGGACCACCATGGAAGAAACACTTGAAACAAAAAAAATCAACGGTAGGTGCATGATTGCATGGGGTGAGAATATTTCATGCGATCACATGCCAATCATCGATCTCCTCCCTCTACCACTTGAAGAATCTGGCCCCACCAACCATCGCACTTGCACACTTAAGACCGACAAACAAGGAGTGCCAATAGAAGATAAGAAATGCATGGTCAAAAACACAGGGTTTTCGGTGAAAGATCAAAAAAATCCAAGCTATTCAAAAAAAATATTGTGGGTTTTCGACACTGGGCAGATTTTGAGACTATTTCCTACAGACCTTAAAACTTAAATATCTCCCTGGATTTTATGATTTAGGAGATGCAATCTAAACTAGAGCTAGGTGACACATGGAAGAACATAGGGTAGGACACTTCAAGAAAACTTGCAAGGAAATGGGTCATTTTCAAAAGATTTTGCATTGACAGGAAAATGGACCAATAGTGGCTCTAGTTGGGGACATGTATCTCCTACAGATACAATGAGGACCTCAGATCTCTAGGAAGAAGTAGACCACCCACTGGACAAAACAAGGAATTTCAAAAAATGCTAGGAATAGGAAGAAAAAACACACAATAGGAAAGGGAAAGTATTTACAGAAATTTACAAGATTTACAACTTTACTTAATGGCCCTAGAACACCAAAATGAAATCAATGACCCCCCTGAATCAAAGGTCTGATTTTCATCCACATATGCAACCAGCCACCTAAAAATTTCATGACCACCTTGTTGCAAACATATGTGAATATTCATGGGCTAAAGAATGAAACTATACTGGTCACTACCCATGTTCTTCCAGTCATGACTATTACATTCATATTCAAACTCATTCGACAGTAATCACAGATCCTAACTTCATAATCATCTAGGCAATTTATCCAATGATCCTCAATGTGAGGCTCATGTACATAGTATCTCCCTATTATGTGGCTATACATACCAATAGGGTCAAACCTAGTCCTTATGAGATTGTAGTTTTGTAGAGGATGCTCATCCCATTCGAAGGCTAGTCACTTACATATCTTCATATCTTGTAAAAAATGGGGACCTATGGACATTCAGAAGTCCCAACAGTGTTTTTTCTTATGCCAGATATGTTCATGGGCATCTGACAATTGTCGAGCCATCTCAAAAAAGATTATCCTATCCAATGGATATGAAGCTTCTTAGGAGCCAGAGTGCTCCCTGCTACCTAGATGTATGTAAATGTCTTGAACTGAATATAGAATTCCCCAGGGGCCTTCACCTTAGCAGCAACTTCTGTGGAGATTCTTTTGGTATAGTCTCCTTCAATAGAGCGTATAATGGAAAACACAAAAGCATCATTAACGATGCATAATTTTGGAGTATCTACTGCATAGTGTTCCTTTTGAACCGGTTGTTGGTACACTGTAACTGTCCATACATTCTTATTGCCCATGGATCCAACCCTGACCAATCCTAGGTATAGTAGCCAATAAGTACACAACATAAGATGTCATGTAGAAGTGAAGGTCATTCTTTATTAGTAGTCAGCTGTTGGTCTAGGTTATCACTAAGAATAGTAGCCCATTCAAACCTCACTTGTCACTTCTTTATCTTCTCAATGAGAAAAATCATGCATGGTTCCAATTGGATGGACTTCGGTAGTCCATACACCAAACTAATCATGGTGATGGCTACTTGTATGTCTTCATGTATATACGCTCTCCTCATGTCTATCTTTTCCAATTTATTCCTAGGTAGGGGTTGTATAAGATATTCCTTCTTCACAATCTCTTAGGCCAATGAAATATCTTTGTTATAAAAGTCCATTCGTTTGCCAATGGAGAAGCTGAAAAACTTATCTACCCCCTTGGGTAGGTGGAAGACATATTCAATGTTGTCTAGTGAGAGATCCAAAACTGCTTCACCCATGCTATTCTTAACCATTCTTTCATCTAGTATATAGTGACTTGCTAGAATGGTGATCAAATCTAATGACAAGATAGATATCGGGTGTGTTGCTACATGTTGGAGATTTGCCAGCAGGCTAGTACTGACTATATGTTTGTCATTAATGACAACATATGGAAATTAGCATGCGTGGAAGTCTTATGCATTAGGATTTTAGTATATGTAGCATGGATATGATATCAACATGATATCATGGGCATAGAGGTTAACTATTAGTACAGATAGTTATATAGTAGCTGGTGTCAGCAGTGTTCCTAACAGAGTAACAAATAGTGTTATGTGTATGGTTGTTTGTACAGTTATCATGGAGCCTTGCACGCTTGGATATATGTTGAAGACATGTTAGTGATATTTTAGTTATGGACACAGTCTAATGATGAATGCAAGTGAAGTTATGCAGTCACTAATTGCCAGTACTAGTTTCTTATGTTTGTTTAGAAGAGCCAACAGAGATTTTATTGGTTCTTGAGTTTCACCAATCTTGAGGGTATGCACCCTTGGAGTTAAGCTTGGAGAAGTGTTATTGATGTTCGGTTAAGAGCGCATAAGTTAATTCAACTTACAAAGAAATCTTTAGTTGTTTTGGTAGAGCCAACAATGTGTAGTGTGCGTCTACATTTATTTTATTAGACAGATCCCAGATTATGTTGCGTGCATAATAGAGCTGAAAAAATGTTTTTTAGAGTTTATTATGGTTTCTCTAATATGATTTCAAGGTAGTTCTAATAGGCTGACTTGATTATATCATTTGGGAGAAAGATATTTATAGGCAGTCATTTGTGATTGCTTGAGTGTGGTTCATGGTTGATTAAGCAGAGCAGAGCAGAGTGTGTGAAGTGTTGAGCCATTAGAAGAAGGTCTATGTGACCAAGAAAAGTACTTGTTCTATTCATTATAACTGATCTAGATAGTAGGTCAAAGCACAATTCACCAAGATCTAGTTATAGTGTGTATTTGTTATTCAGAAGGTTGTAGCCTTCACGCATTTAAGCAGTGAGCTCTCGGACAGTGCATCCTCTCCCCTAATAGGGACAATTGTAAAAGACTCCTAACAGGGTTTGATCCTTGATCAGGTCTATTGTACTTAAAATATTGTAAAGCTACTCCTAATAGGGTAAAGGATCTTCTAACAAGGATCATTATACACTAGTATAAAATATTAGTGCATATCAAGTCCCACCGGGGTTTTTACCTATTTGGGTTTCCCTGTAACCAAAATATTGGTGTTGTGTTCAAGTGTTCTTTCATTGTGTTCATGCTTTATGTTTAAGTATACTTAATTGGATAAAGAATTGAATCTTGTAGATAACTGATTCACCCCCCCCTCTCAGTTATCTCTTGGGACTATTCCTAACAATTGATATAAGAGCCAAGTGCCTTGGAGAGAAATTTTAACAGCTTGAGGTTGATCAACTAGCGTACTTTAGGAAAGAAAGTCCTAAGTTTGATGGAGAGAATTATCTTGATTGGAAGAACAAGAGATAAATCATTTGCAATGCATTGCTTTTGAAGTTTTTAATGTAACCATCAAAGCAGCCAAGACTCCTACCTTAGAAGACCTTGGAAAAGATGATGCTATTGACATACAAAAGGGATTGTTTCATCATAATGCTATTGTTAAAGAAGCCCTTATCAGCACCCTATTTGATGGTGAATTTTTAGAAGTAAAAAAGATAGATACAACCCATAAAATATGGAAGCACCTAGAAGACACATTTGAAGGAGACAAACATGCAAAGGATGCGTGCAGAAAGACATGGAAGAAAAGATACAATGCATTAGAGATGCTTCCTAAAGAAAACATCAGAGCTTACAATCAGAGGATTAATGAAGCAGTTGCTGGAATTGGGAAAAATGGTGGAGAGATTTTAGAGGAGGACATTATGGATAAGTTGATGACTACTCTTACTCCAGAATATGAAAGCAAGATCAATGTCCTTTATGAAACCATGCAGCTTACATGAAATTCAAAGAGAGAGACCTTGATTAGCAAGATCTCAACTTTTGAGATTTCAAGATTGAAGACAAAACCAAAGAGTGAAATAAATTTCAAAGCAACAGTTCATGGTAAGAAATCTGCAAACACTTGTGGTAATTTTGATGATGATGATGAAGACAAAACACTAGATGATTTTATTGCTATGGTTGCCAAAAGAGAAAAGAATGGAAAATGAAAATATGAAGGTCAATTACCATTTAAGTGCTTTTCATGTAATAAGATTGGTCACTTTGCATCTAAGTGTCCCACCAGAGCTAGAAAGTTCAAAAAGGATTACAAGCCTAAGTATTCTAAGGAATGCTACTATGCTGAAGATGGAGTTTTAGATGAAGAATCTGGTGAAGAAGAAATTGGAATCATTTCTATTGTAGAAAAAATGAATAACAAGATAGTACATGTAGACAAGAAAGAGAATCAAGAGCTAGCATTGATTTCACAAGCTGACATAAGGATAGATTGGATTATAGAGAGTAGTTGTTCACATCACATGATAGGTGCTAAAGGCAGGTTTGTTCAGTTGGACAAATACAATGGTGCTATGATCAGATTTGGAGACAACACTCCTAAACCTATAGTTGGTAGAGGAGCCATCACTTTGGATGGAAAGAATAGTACTGATGATGTTCTTTATGTTGATGGTTTGAAACATAACCTTCTTAGTGTTGGACAGTTACTTGGTAAAGGCTATTAGTTGGAGTTCAAAGATGACAAATGCATCATTAACAACAAAGATAGTGTTATGATTGCATCAGGCAAAAAGACAAGAGGTAATGTTTTTCAACTCAATTTAGAAGCAAGTTGTTTTGTTGCTAAAGTTTATGAAAGTTGGCTGTGGCATAAAAGACAATGTCATATCAATTTTGATAACATAGTAAAGATAAGAAATGTATAGGTAGTAAGAGATCTACCTAGCATAGCAAAGCCAGTTGATACTATATGCAGGGAATGTGTGATGGGGAAGCATATGAGAAATTCATTCAGGAGCAAGAAGAATTCAACATAGAACAAGTTGGATCTGATTCATATAGACCTATGTGGTCCAACTCAAACAAGATCATACTATGGTGAAAGGTATTTCATTTTGTTTGTTGATGATTACACTAGGATGATGTGGGTTGCATTCTTAAAAGTTAAGGCAGAAGCATTTGATAAGTTCAAAATATTCAAAACTAAGGTTGAGAATGAATCTAGATTAAAGATAAAATATTTGAGGTCAGATAGAGGAGGAGAATTCACCTTTGATAGATTTTATGAGTACTATGAAGAACATGGCATAAAGAGACATTTAAGTGCACCTAGAACACCTCAGTAGAATGGAATTGTAGAGAGAAGGAATAGGATCATCCTTGATATAGCGTGCACCATTATGATAGAAGGAAAATTTGCACACACCTATTGGAGAGATGCGGTCAATTCAGCAGTCTATAACATCAATAGAATTTAATTAAGGCCTAGCACTGACAAAACACCTTATGAGCTATGGTTTGGTAATGTTCCCATAGTAAAATACTTCAGAATCTTTGGAAGCTATGGTTTGGTAAAGCTTATAGATGTTTCAATTTAAGATTGAAAAAGATCATTGAAAGTACTCATTTAAAGATTGATGAAAAGTTTATGATTCAAGAAAGATATCATGATTACTCACCCATGATTGAAGAAGAACCTAGACCCTCCACTAGTGAGACAGTTATTGAAGAAATATTTGACAGTATTGATGTGTTATTCAATGACCCTGAGACAAGTGAACAAAATAATCCTAAGGCTGATGAATCAACATCACCTAAAGTTCCAAACTTTACATCAAGAAATCATTCCAAGGCAAACATCATTGGAGATCAGAGTGGCAAAGTCTTAACAAGATCACAAGAAAAGAACTCAGCCAGTAGTGAAGCAATATGTTTACTATCTTAGATTAAACCTTTAAGTGTTGATGATGCTTGTAATGATTCAGATTGGCATCATGCTATGAAAGAAGAACTTGATCAGATTATTAAGAATGACACTTGGGAGCTGGTCCCAAGAGCTAGTGATAAGAATGTGATTGGAACAAAGTGGATAATTAGAAACAAGATGAATGAAGATGGTACAATAGTAAGAAACAAAGCAAGATTAGTATGTAAAGGATATGCACAAAGAGAAGGCATTGATTATTCAGACACATTTGCACCTGTGAGTATATTAGAAGCTATTAAGTTTTTTTTAGCTTATGCTACAGTTAAAAACTTTGAAGTTTATCAAATGGATGTCAAATGTGCAATCTTGAATGGAGACTTAAAAGAAGAAGTATACATTGAGCAGTTGAAAGGATTTACCTTATCAGACAGACCTAATATGGTATGTAGATTGAAGAAATCCCTCTATGGACTTAAGAAAACCCCTAGAGCATGGTATGAGAGAATAGATAGATACTTAACAAAGATTGGATTCAAGAAAGGAGCAGCAGATTGTAATCTATTCATTAGAGAGACATCTGAAGGTTTACTTCTTGTAGCTATATTTGTTGATGACATTATCTTTGGAGGTAATGATAAACTTAGTGCTGAATTTGCCAAAGAAATGCAGAATGAGTTTGAGATGAGTATGGTTGGTCCTATCAAGTACTTTTTGGGACTAAATGTGCAGTAAACAAAAAAAGAAATTTTCATTAATTAATCAAAGTACATGAAAGCGATACTAAAAAAATTCAAGATGGATGATTGCAAGCCAGTAGGAAATCCTATGATCACTAGATATAAGCTTACAAAAGAAGATGACTCACTGAAAGTAGACATAACATTGTATAAATCTATGATTGGTAAACTCATATATCTTACTCAGACTAGAACTGATATTTCCAATGCAGTTGGCATAGTTGGAAGATTTGTAGCAGAGCCTAAACAAAGTCACCTCATGGTAGTAAAGAGAATATTTAGATACTTGTAGGGCACTATAGATTATGGTCTTTGGTATCCTAATTTAGAAAATGTTAAGCTTCATGTGTACACTGATGCAGATTGGGCAGGATGTGTTGATGACAGAAAGAGTACTTCAGGTGGAGTAGTGTTTCTTGGTGATAGAGTTGTCACTTGGAAAAGCAAGAAACAAAATTGTATTTCTCAGTCAACAATAGAAGAAGAGTATGTTGCAGTAGCCTTGAATTGTTCTATAATTGTTTGGATCAAACAGATGATAAAGGATTTTGGAATTTAGATTGATTATCCTATTGTTATTCACTATGATAACACTAGCACTATCAATATGTGAAAGAACCCTGTGATGCATGCAAAGACAAAGCACATTGAGATCAAGTATCATTTCCTAAGAGAGAAAGTGGTAGAGAAAGAAGTCAAGTTGGACTATGTGAGTACTAAAGATTAGTTGGCAGATATATTCACAAAGCCCTTGCCTAAGGATACTTTTGAGTATCTCAGGGAGAAGTTGAGATTTATTCCCTTCCTTGATTTTGCTTAGAAAAAGAAGGAAAGGCATCAATCCTCAGGGACTGGTGGAAGGTTGACTACTCTACCTTAGGAGTAGTACCAGTGCTTAAAATGAATGGCACCCTTTTCCATTGATGTCAAAGGGGGACTATATGTATAAAGTCATGAAAAATAGAAGTAAAAAGAGGAGTATTATACTAAGGGAGAGCAACATTCAGTTATGACAACAGTACAATTAAGGAAATGGAGAATATTAGAAAATATTGTAGTAGTTGGAGGATTCATCTTTGGTGGAGTTTTTTAGAGGATATGGAGAATGTTATAAAAGAAATGTTCATTTGGGTTGGTGGTAGTTTTTCATTCCACATGTTGCCATCAATGCCAAAGGGGCAGATTGTTGGAGATTTGCCAGCAGGACAGTACTGACTGTATGTTTGTCATTGATGACAACATATGGAAAGTAGCATGCATGGAAGTGTTATGCAGTAAGCTTTCAGTATATGTAGCATGGAAATGATATTAGCATGATATCAAGGGCATAGAGGTTAACTGTTAGTACGGATAGTTTTATAGTAGCTGGTGTCAATAGTGTTCCTAATAGAGTAGCAGATAGTGTTTTGTGTATGGTTGTCCATACAATTATCATGGAGCCTTGCACACTTGGATATCTATTGAAGACATGTTAGTGATGTTTTAGTTATGGATGCATAGTCTGATGATGGATGCAAGTGAAGTTATGTAGTCGCTATTTGCTAGTAGTAGTTTCATGTGTTTGTTTAGAAGAGCCGACATAGATTTTATTGGTTCTTGAGTTGCGCCTATCTTGAGGGTATGCACCCTTGGAGTTAAGCTTGGAGAAGTGTTATTGATGTTTGGTTAAGAGCGCATAAGTTAATTTAGCTTACAGAGAAAGTTCCATTTGTTATGGTAGAGCCAAAAGTGTGTAGTGTGCATCTACATTTATTTTATTAGACAAGTCCTAGATTGTGTTGCAAGCATAATAGAGCTGACAGAATGTTTGTTGGAGTTTATTATGGTTTCTCTAATATGATTTGAAGGTGGTTCTAATAGGCTGACTTGATTATATCATTTGGAGGATAGATATTTATAGGCAGTCATTTGTGATTGCTTGAGTGTGGTTCATGGTTGATTAAGTAGAGCAGAGCAAAGTGTGTGAAGTGTTGAGCCATCAGAAGAAGGTCTATGTGACCAAGCAAAGTACTTGTGCTATTCATTGGAACTGATCTAGACAATAGGTCAAAGTGTAGTTCACCAAGATCCAAATATAGTGTGTATCTGTTATTCAGAAGGTTGTAGCCTTCACCCATTTGAGAAGTGAGCTCCCGGATAGTGCGTCCTCTCCCCTAACAGGGACAATTGTAAAAGACTCCTAATAGGGTCTAACCCTTGACTAGGTCTACTATACTTAATATATTGTAAAGCTACTCCTAACATGGTAAAGGATCTTCTAAGAAGGATCATTATACACTAGTATAGAATATTAGTGGGTATCAAGTCCCACCGGGGTTTTTACTTATTTGGGTTTCCCAGTAACCAAAATATTGGTGTTGTGTTCAAGTGTTCTTTCATTTTATTTATGCTTTATGTTTAAGTATACTTAATTAGATAAAGAATTGAATCTTGTAGATAACTGATTCACCCCCCCTCTCAGTTATCTCTTGGGACTATTCCTAACACTGCGTTTACCAGAGAACAAAACACTAAAGAAGTGCAGTCCTTAGACCTCCGCACTAGTTGTGCACATTTGACTAAGTAGTCATTCCAATTACCATTCTTGATGTCAGTATCTATGATCTCAGCATGCAAATTTCCCACTTTGGAGGGTGTGTGATATCCTTTGAACTAGTACCTCATAGCCAGTGAGTTGACCTTCTCTTCCATTTCTACAAAGAGCTAGGGGACACAAATCAGAGATCAACAAGCTAAAAAATTATGTAAGAAACTCTAATAAAAAAAGATAGAAACAACTAAAAAAACTAAGTTAAAAGTGCCTGGAAATGAATTTTGTTGTTTTGGACCTTCGGGGGTACATAACCTCTAGAAGGTTGAAAAGACCAAAACACTGAAAGAAGGGGATCCTACCAAAGTTTCAGGCTCGAAGCTTTGGAGGTGTGAAAGCATGGGCTTCAGCAATTCAGGGATGTCAAATATTCAATGTGCAAAACCAAAAAAATGATAAAAAAAAGAACTTAGCTAATTTCCTTGATGGCATATCCTCTCCAATTTCGGACTGCAAAAGTCTAAATTTTTATGGCCAAAAGAAGGAAAACAAGGGTTAAGAGTTTCGAGCTTGAAAAAGAGCTCACAATGAGTCTGACCATGAACTTGAGGCTAAGGGGTCTAGAGGGACAACCTCATGACCTTGAAGCAGGATAAGACTGACCAAAACCTACAAACCCTAGAAAACACCAAATAAGAAAGAAGAAATGGGAAAGAAAACCAGAGACCAACAAGAAAAGATAGAGGGAGGATGAAGACACAAACCTCAAACAAGCCGTGAGATGAAAATCCAGGTTTAGATGGGTGGGTGGATGAAAATGATTCAAGGGTATGCATCTATGTTGATCTTGAGGAAAGATAGGAGATGGAGGGACATAAGGACCCAAGATAGAAGGAATATGTGAAGCCCTTAGTATTGGTGGAGGAGGTCCAAGGATGGACGTGGAAGATGCAAAAGGATAATTAATAAGTTTATCAACATCTATATGATAACCAAGGACATCAACATCTTTAGAATGAGCATTAGGATTTGCAATAGGATCATGAACATCTTGAATAGGAGCAACTTCTTCGATAGGATTGTTTAAAGCTTGCAAAAACTTAGGAAGAGTAGAAAGTAGAAGCGAACATGGAATGGTAGAACAAGAAGATGGAAGACGTTGATCTTGACAAGGAGCTTTGGATAGCATAAATGTATCATTTTTCTCTTGATTTTCAATAGGCTCAACATTGGAAGTAACAACACCATTTTCAATAACCTTAATGGAAGTATTATCTTTGGAAAGCGCAAGTGTAGTAAGATTATTTTGTTTATCAATAAGCTCAATAGTGTGAGTAGTAGCTTGATCTTGCTTAGGAGAAGATGGTGGAATGAATGAGAAAGGGCGTAAAGGATCAAAAGAACCATGAAATGAATGAGAGACATCATGAATAGGATTGGACAACATGGATGGTTCTTGATCTTGATCTTTCTTTATGTTCTTTTCTTTATCATTTTTAGAGTCCTCTTGACATGGAGCTACTTCTAAGGACAAGGAAGCATGTTAGAATTGTATGGAAGACTTTGGAAAAGGTGGTGAAGGAATAGCTGAAGTAGGCATTATAGTAGATAAAGACTTAGGTTCTTTAGGTTTAGCATCATTGAAAGTATTTGCAGCCAAGTGAAGGTTAGCTTGAGTTGCCCTTGAGGATAACTATAGGGAACTGCATGAAAAGTATTAGGATCTTTGTTGGATGAAGGATTTGTGAAAGATTCAGAAGCTTTAGAAGATGTATGGGCATTGGATGAAGTAGAGGATGGAAGGGAACCATCACAAGATAAAGGTTCATCATTAACATGATCTTACTTGAGAGTGTAATCTTTATTTTCAACATGAGAGTTCTTAGAGAAAGGATTCTTATAATATTTATGTTTCAAATCAGCACGGTGCATTTTATATTCCTCAACAGTAGTAGCTGGATTATAATCAAGATATTGTTTACAAAACTCATCAAATTTTTTTTCAAAATCTGAATCATATGGATCACCATCATGATCTTTCCAATATGAGGACCCATTTCTAGTAAGCACAAGGACACGACTAGAAGGACTCTTAGGAATAGAGGTGTTATAGGTATCACTACATTATCCATCATCATAGTCATCATAGTCATCATAGGTGGGTGCATCACTCTTTTTGGAAGAGGTATCATAAGGACTATCATGTTGCTCATTATGGTATGTCTTGTGAAAAGAAGTAAGACTCTTTGAAGAAGTAGAAGAAGAATGAGATCATGAAGAAGAGGAAATTGAAGACTTAGTGTAGGAAGAGGATTTGGATAATAAGGAATTCGAATAATGTTTAGAAGAGTCATGATAAGATTTGGAAGATGAAGAATGAGAAGACTTAGATGATGAAGAATGTTTAGAAGAAGGAGATCGTGAAAGGATCATGAGCATGATTCTACCAAAGGCGGGTGATTCACTTGCTTTCTTTTGTATTTTTGTCATAAATTTATCATCAATGAAACTGTTGGAAGAATGATATTTTTCAAATTGAGCAAGGAGATCAAGATCATCCATTTTCAAGAGAGGTTTTATAGCAAGATAGTTGAAACTCATGATTCTAGAAGAGAAGGAACCAAGCATGGAAGAAATAAGAGAAAGGATGAAAATGGGAGACTAGGAAGACATGGGAGATGTGGAAGAAAGAAGACCAAGAGTCATTTTGTGTAAATTGATATCATTTAAGTTCATTTGGATGTTGAGCAACATGTCATAGCACTTTTGGGGAGATCTTTGAAGTTTTTATCACTCAGAAACTCAGATTTGTTTGTTTTAAAAGATCAAGTAAACACATCAACCAATTTTTAACATTGATCAAGCACATAAGACAACAATCAAGGAGTTCAAGCAAGCAATTGTCTTCAAACAATGAGCAAGGGACAAAGCAACCTTGCACATGAACAAGAATAGTGACTTAGTATGCTACTCCTTAAAGATTCTACTTGTGTATATTCTCAAAATATTTTTCCAATCACACACATAGTCCTAAATTTTTTTTTTTGGTTGCACTATTGTTCTTAGTAATGGTTTGACTCTGCAACTTTTGCAATCTCAAGAGGGCGAACTCCAATCTAGGCTCACTGGAGTTTTGACACATTTTGAGAATTTAATTAATCGAAGATGTTGAGGAGATCTGACAGCCCAAGAAGAAACTACACCTGTGGAGATTTCTTCCACAAGGACATTTATATAGCGGTTGTCACCACCATGGCAAAAATGGCTATTACCAATTGAGGTTCTATCCATGTGGTTTACCCAATAAAGGGAGTGTCCACTATGGTTAACCCTCTCTAACAAGGTGACTCACAAAAAGTACCACATGGGGACTTGGTTTAGCTTCAAGGATCTGAGTTTTTGATACTACCCAAAAAGGGAGTAGAGCATAGTCCTCTAGCCTTTTCACTTCACCCAAACATAGAATGCAAGATTAATCTGACATGCTAAGACTGAAATTAACCTCACCAAGATCTATGGTGTCAACAACTTGTGATTTATCAACCCCTCTAGAGAGAGAATGCATCAATCAAAAAGATGAGGACGCAAATCAAGGGAACGTGAGATAATCTCAATATCCTTCCTACCTACAAGGGGATCTATCGTTAAGAAAAGTCTCAAAAGAAACCTAATCTCTCAAGATCACCACAAATAGTGTTCATAGGACTTAATTACTATGTGAAACACATATGCAAGAAAGGTAAATCTATGTTTTTTTTAGAGCCCAAAATTGAAGTGTGATCTATGAAAGTAAGTAAGCACTCAAGCTAGACACATGAGAGATTCATTTTAATTTCCAAAATTCAAATGTTGTAGAGATTCAACAAAATACCTCAAGTCCAATGCAACATGCTTAGTAGATTTTTGTTGAGCTTTTTTGTGCAATCAAGCCATGAACTCTCCAACAAGAAAACAAGTAAACAAGCAAACAAAATATGTCATGTATATCCAACTTATGAAAACCCTAAGGTTAGATCTGAAAATATATGAGCAATAATAGCCAACAAGTAATCCAAATGACAACTCATATCATGCATTGAACCATGAAAATAAGTGCATACTCATCACAAAAGTTTTTTTTTCTTTTTGCATTTGACCTAGTCAACAAGATCTAATTTTTTTGATATAATTTTGGTCAAAAAAAAGGAAATGAAAAATAGAGACCCCTACTAAAAAATAGAGAGTTTTCTAAAAATGTAAAAATTTAAAAAAAATCTCTTCATTTGTGCCCTAGAGACCCATTTTACCAAAATAGACTACTTTTTGTAAATCAATTATTTGAGTTATGATATTGCATCCAAATTCAAAACAAAAAGAATGAACCCCCTGTAGAATTTGAAGAGCTTTCCAAAAATATAATTTTTTTAAAAAAATATGCTAATTTGGGCCGAAAATTAATTTTTTTATGAAAAATGAAGAAAAAATTATAAAAAATCAAAAATACCTTAGAAAATTCTAAATTTTTTATTGGAGCTTCTCTAATATGCTACCAACTTGAAAAAACAATTTTAGACTAAAACACCAAGCCATTTGGGAGATATGATCAAATCTTTGAAAATATAAAGTTTTAGTCTCCAAGCAAATCTGCACAAGGGGATTAGCTCCAGAAATAATCAAAACCAACATGTAAAAGTGGGTTGCCCCATGGTGGACACAAAAAATATACACACTCAAATGGTGCACTTTTCTAAGTCATTACAACCAAGGAAATCTATGAAGAGGAAACCTTAGAAAGCGACCTAGAGCTCTTTATGTATGGAGTTGCAAGATTATTTTAAGTTTTCTCTCAGCTAGAGCTATTAAGCTAATGACCTTGCTAGTCAACCACACAATGAGAGATTCAAATGAAGACAAGGGCAAGAATGCTAATATCCCCAAGAATCACTATGAAATGAAAATGCAAACTAGATTAAGATGAATATGCAAGGTAGAAATGAGAGATGCAAGCTAAGCTATTGAAATGAAAGTACAATGCAACTAATCTATGAAAGGAAAGAACAAATGTGACCAATCCCTCCTATTTAGACTATGTGAGATTAATCTATTGCATAAAAGGAAATCTACACTAAGAATGTCATTATCATGCAACTATGAAAGCAAATATGAAATGAGATGCAACAAAGTCTCCAAAGCTTGGATTATAAGAGTGTCTTCAAAGAGAGCTCCAAATGACCTAGAAAATCTGCAGCATAATATTAGCATGAAAACCTAAGATGAAAATGAGGAAGAGAGCTCTCCTTTTATAAGAAATGAGATGAAAATGGACCATTGAGATTAAGAGGCAAAAGACTTAATCAACGGTGGAGAAAAAAAGAAGCTTGATCCTTGTGCACAAATATCCTCCAATAGGAAAATAGGAGTTGACTTTAGTGTCCATATGAGACAAAAAGTACTTTTTCTCTTTTTATAAAATAAAAATAATACTTTATTTGTGCAACATAGGATAAGAGGAAAAGTGGGGATTTTTTATTTAAATAAAAGGGGAGAAAATTCTTTTTAATTAAATAAAGGCTTAGGATAAAGTGATTTTATTATTTAATTAAAAGAGATTTTTAATTAATTAAAAAGGAGCATGTTCTCTTAATTAAATAAGATTTTTATTTTTTCTCTTTTAAATTAAATAAGGCTCAAACCTTAGGAAATATTGAATTGATTATGATTTGATCAAAGAAATTGATATAATTGATAAAATGCTGATTTTTGAAAATATTGATTCAGGGATTTGATAAATTGCTAAATGGGGGCCCAAAGTCTAGGCAACCATTTTAGGGTGCATATACTCCCCACAGCAAACAAGTATATTTTATTTTTCCCCCTTGGGCACTGCTTGCATACCAAAGGAGCACACGCCAATCCTTTAGGAGACTTTCGTAGCCCATGAGAGCATGCATAAAGACAAAGGCACACATATATGTGTATACGCATCACAATACTTGCCTTGGTGTGTAATAACTTCCATTCAATATACATAGCCCCTCCATGATGTTCATACATAATTTATTTGTGTGCAACCCTCATTACATAGAAAATATGTAGTACCTTGGATAAATGGTGAGTTTTACCAGTGCACCTAACAAGAAGAATCTAGCCTCTGTTTGTTCATGTCGCACAACTCATAGCAACCCCATATGTTGGTATGTTCACTTAAGCAAAGGTTGTAATGAAAAATTATCAAGTGGATCTGTATAATCAACACTGCCAATGCAACAAACTCCAAGGAGAATCAACTCAATCATGAATAGCGAGCACACAAAGATACTACATTATTTTGATAAAAACACCAGGCCTAGTAGTGTACTCCCTTTAAAAAGATGAGGCAGGCTGGACCCCAAGCGGGTCTGGCCTAAAAAAAATTTCAAACTCAAACAACCGGCCTTGAAAGCGATTTTGAACAACTGGCGCGTACAACTGGATCCAATCCGGATAATCAGAAACCTTTAAAACCTTCAAAATTTAAAACTTTGCTAGTCACCAAATCTTAATAAAATACCTCTAGTCGCGTTATTAAAACACTGATGAAAACTTATCCCTAGAAGCTGAAAGTTGGCGAGTACGAACTCTGTACCATAGATAACAACCCTATCAGATGGCTTCGCCTAGAAATGAATGAGGCGGGAGATTTTAAAACTTGAAAATGCTTTTTCAGAATTGTTGGCAAACACAGACTGAAAATCACTACTGACTGCCTTGGAAGGAGCTGAATGAAAAATATCAAACGATAAGTTTAGGGCAAGCCACTAAATCTAGAAGAAATTTCATATGCAAGGATCAAAACAAAACAACCCTTAGCTAGAGACGAGCATCTAGAAAAAAACTACAAATTTCCAAAAATGGCTACTTTGCATAGTTATGCTATCTACACTTTTTAACATTATTGAACACTTTTTTACTGACTTTGCAACCATATCAAATAGAACCTTTACGGTCTGAAACCCTGAATAGATGATCTTTCTCACACATAGAAAACAAGGCTTTGATCAGATTCCCAAAATGATCAACTGATTATCAATAATTAATCTTCAAAATTGGCCACTTGGAACATGCTGAACCGAAAACAATCAGATTCGTAGAAATTGCATTTGGAATTGACCTTGGAAAGTGACCAATCAGATAGGCAGAGACTTGAAAATTCTGAGGTAAGTACACTTTCATGTCTACAATATGAAGCATCATTCAATTATGTTTGACCTTGAGCTCGGTGAAAATGGAAAGGCCCTAAAGTAGCCACTCAGAAAACTGAACTGTGCACTCCTAGAGAAACTTAGAAATATGCAAATAGAATGACTTTGGTAAACATGACAAACGGGCACATGAGGGGCTAAAAATTGGTGTGGTACTTCTTTCTCATGCCTACAACATGATGAAACAACCCTTATGTCATGACTATCAATAGGTGTCAGATGCAAGCCCCCGAAATAGGCCATTTAGTTAAAACCGAACAGAATGTAAAGTGCAGATTTGTGAAATATCCTTCAAATGGTATCCTCAAAACTTATCTGAACTGAATTCTGGAAGTTGTGACCAACTATATATGTCAAATAAAATGTGAGGAACACCTGTCCTAAGCACTATGCCATGAAATTCAATAGGCCTTTCTTTACATGCACTTGAACTTAAGTTTTTTTTACTGTTCTTTGAAGTACTGAACTTTCCCTTAGGAGAAACTCCTCTAAATATGGGCTCAAAACTATCTGGATTTTTCAGAGTACCAACACATTCAACAAATATGGAATTAAAAAATGAACAAGGTTCACTTTTTTTACATCATGATAAACTTTCAATATTACAATTATACATTTTTACAATAGAGAGATTTTCCATTTCAAAGTTACAACAATGCAACACCATAATTTGTTTTCACAAAGACAACACAAATAAGACTCTTCCAAAGTTTTCTTCACAAGAACATGGCTTCCATAACCTACATATAAAGAGACTAAACCATGGAGAGCTTACCTTCCATCCAAGGTCTCAAGGAGACCACCCCTGAGCTTGGAGAACTAAGGCTAAACTGATACATACAAAAAACAATATTCACAAATGCATTCATAAAACAAAGACTACATTGAATTCCCTCAAGACTTGGATTCACAAATGGGTCACCTATAAACCCATTGAAATAGGGTGAAGGTGGGCTCATCAAAGGGGATAATGTCATTACAAATAAAAATATACATCCATGAGATATTCATGCCTTCCAAAAGGATACATTACTACATTTTTGCATCCTCATAACTTTCCCTTATCACCCCCAAATGAAAGATTTCACATATGGGTTCATGGAGCCCATACTCCATGAGATTTCTCTTCTTCTCCAAGAGAAGAATCTCTCAACTTCAATGGCAAGCCCAACTAACCCTTTCACCCAAGGCCACTACTTCCCTCTCAAGGGTGAGTGATGCCTTATACACCTATGAACAACATATCCAAAAACAAAACAACAAGAAATGATTCAAGAAACCATATATACCCAAACCCAACACAACAATAAAAAATTTACATAACATGAATATCGTACAAGATCTACATATTCATTCTACACAACAATATTTCAAACTAAAAATACAAAGAGGCATTCCTTTATGGAAATATCACCACCTTGGTGTAATGCAAATGGTAAAAAATTTGGTTGAGAAGAGCCATTTTTCCTTTTCTTTGTCTTCCTTCTCCAACTTCAAAACCCTAAGTGTCTCTAAAATTAGAGAGTGGATGAACAACTACTAAGTCTCTCTAATCCCTCTAAAAGACCTCCAAATCATACTCATGATCTAGCAATAAATGTGATTTGACCACTAGTCCTTCCCCTTACCTCTTGTCTCCCCCCTCTTAATGGTGAGTTTAGCAAGGAGTGTGGGACAAGTCAAGTGCATGTGGCCTTCTCCATTTTCACCACTCTTGAAGAGTAGATTTTTTGGAGGGCCATAATTGTGATCTAGACCTTCCCATAGGAAAATATAGCCCCTAAGTCAAGGTACCCCCACATGGTTAGCTAAATTTGACAAAAAATGCACTCTAGGGTCACTTTTAACCCCTCTAAAGTTCAACTTAAGTTTGAATCTGAATTTCAACTTAATGTGAACCCTACACAACATCTGCATGCAAGTGGGGTTTATAAAATATCCTATTAGGTTGGGTGATTCATACCAAAACCCTAATTGACATGTCACTATCCATATAGGCATCACAAGTGTCAAGTGACACCATAAGATACACTTTACATTTACAAATAACATATCCAATTAATAAAATGAATTTAATCTAATAACATATATACAAATTATGTTTACAAATAAAATCACATTACAACGAAGTTTCAATCTCTTCAATAGATTAAACCTTGGCTTACTCAATTGCACATATGTTTAACCCTGATTCTCCAAATAATTCCATAGTTTTCTTTCCTACACACTAAACTCGAGCATCAGTAGTCCAAGGAAATAAAATCATATATAAATATATACAATTCAATGTTACATAATTTGCAGACATTATTCAATATGCAGAATTCAATTTCTAATTACAATTTTCATTAAGGTAATGCTCAAACATAGTACTTGCAAAATTCTAACATCATGACATATTATGAATGCTATTTCTCAAACTTACAAGTATAATCCATGCAATAATAAAATCTAACCATGATTAAGTCTTTCTCATCCAAACACATATCTAAGCATGTATAACAAAATCAACAATATGCTCTATTGGCAAGAGATGTTTGAGAGAGCTATGGATCACTTAAGGGTTGTCATTTATGGAAACACTTATGCTGGAGTGATCGCATGAAGTGAGTATAGGTACTGGAGACACGGTCATGAAAATGACTAAGTATAGAATTAGAATAAGAGTATTTTTTAGTACTGTTTTGGTCTATGAAGATGATATGTAATATATTATAGCTTGTGAAGTTATAGGAATAAATTTTGGGATATGTATGACCTTCATTTAAGGTCACGCATTTTTTGGTATTAACATCAGGAAGATACAGTAATATGAAGGTATGCGAAGACAAAGAAATAGTGAAATAGGGTATGTGAACAATCACGATGATTGAGGAAAGATTAGATGGAATGGTAACATGCTAAGTTAGATGAAAGTTGTATATTGCCAAAACTTTGGTAATATAAGATCATCAACTCTATGTTTATCATTTTCATAAGTAATTATTATGTTTTGTATTGTATTTATAAAGATGACTGGAAGGTAGAAATGATATAAGTATAGAGTGTTTTGTGGAAGTGATAAGTGTAAGAACTATGATGATGATGCAATGGATGCGAATTTGGGATATTAGTAAAGGTAGATAATAGATGTGAGATCTAAGATTGATAGAGCTATAACTGGAACTATCAAATCATAACAGATGCTTGTATTGTTCATTACTTGAAAAACACTTTTGTGACAGAGTTTTTGATTGTAAGAGTTGTAAGCTCACCTCACCTTTAATAGGGTTTTTTTATACCCCTAATAGGGTTTTGTATTCCTCTAATTAGGAAATGTACTATGTAATACTTAGCTCATAACAAGGCTAGATCTCCTAACAGGGATATAATATTTTAGTGCATCATTGTGGGTACCATCCCCACCGGGGTTTTCCCTTGGCCAGGTTTTCCTTGAAAACAAATAATGGTGTTATGGGTTATGTGTTGTGTGTTTATGTTCTTTTCATTTCAACATTAATATGGTTTATTTGAAATTGGTTGAAGTTTAATTTAAAGTGTTGTAATACTGATTCACCCCCCCTCTTAGTATTACTTAATCCTAATAATTAGTATCAAAGCTATTGGCCCTTGGAGAGAAAGCGTTGTTAGAATAACTGAGAGGGGGGTGAATTAGTTATCCAGTGTCCCAAAACAAAATGTATAATCCAAAACAAATTCTTCAACTTTTGCTACTCGGTAAACATAAAATACTTTCACTGTATGTGTTTTTACCAATTGGCAGTTTAAAACTTATAGTAGTTACCAATCAAATCTAACATGCAATATGCAAAGTATGATAACAAACAAATATCACAATCAATACATAACACAAGAGATTTAACGTGGAAACCTTGTGAAGGGAAAAACCACCTCGGACCTGCAACCCAAAAATTTTCACTCTTCTGAAGTGAGGTTGGTGAACACCCAACCCTGTTAAAGGTTTACAAACACACTGTTAGGTGTGACCTTGTTAGAGGATTTTAGACCAGAAGTTATTGTCCAACCAGCAGTCACTCTGGGGTTGACACGATAAAAATGTTCACTCTATGAATGAGACATCAAAAAGACTTTCTTAGTCCACTTGGTTAAGAGATTTGACTGTGTACAATGGTTAAATATGTAATAGTAGATGATCTTCCTTGAAACAACTTCAATTACAGTTTATAGATCAATGTTTAGCTCATTCAAATCTTTTTGATCAATATATCACTTCAGATTCAATACTATATCAACTTACTATCCATCGGTAATTACTCTTTGTAGCTTGATAATTGTTCTGCAATTCGGTTCTCACTAACCAGTATGATCAGAATGCATGAAAAATCCTTCACGTGATAATTTTGCAGTGTCTTGTTCCTCCCGCATCTTTCAACAATGAAACCAATGTCTCTTATATAGACGAGTAAATCATTTTCATTTTTTCCATCAGATTTTGCTGCTTAATCTTATTCATTGATTTTGCCACTCTAACCTTCTTTGGCTGATGTGTCAGTAACACATTTCAATCTGCTCCATTAGATCTTTCTTGAATTATGTTAGCCATCGATCTTTATAACAAACCTTATTTGTTACCTTGATTTCATACACTTTACAGCTCATCACTTTATCGGCTAAACTAATCATTTAATTCCTTTCTATTTTTCTTAGTTAAAAAATAAATGTGTCAGTGAACACAAGCTCAGTTAACACTACACTCGGTATACCCTACATTATGTTGGTGTATACTGGAGTGCTTTATTTATCAACAACATTGCTTTGTGTCTTTCAGCTCTATTCTTCATCATAGATGAATGCAACATAATAAAGTCAATATCATCAAGTCATAGACTCATCAACAAGTTACTCAGTTTATTCCTTATCCTCATTTGATATATACATCTTCCTCATGTAGATATTTTTTTTCTTCATCTCTTTCACCTTTCTTCAGATGTGTCGGTATAGTAACTTACAAGATAAGTACTGTCAAGTTAGTTAACATCAATGACAACATAATATTGATTTAATCATTTTGCATATCTAATCAGAAAGTCCTCAGTGATCTTAAATCACAAATTCTTCATTCAGTGTTCTAAATCAGTTGTAGTTCATCAATCTCTCCCTTTGGCATTGATGGCAACTCAAGTAATATGAAGTGTACCATACACATACCAAACATGTATTCTACAACTCTGTAAACAAATGATTTGCTAAGCTCTTACAACATTAATATATTTAATCACTACATTACTAAACAACATTATCAATGCATCTTTGACATTTTGCAAATATGATCTTTTCAGCTCTCATATTCATTCTTCTGTTCTCAATAACTGATCTTTAGTGTTCTATTTCTTTTAGATTATCTCTCCCTTAGATAGTTCTTATCAGTGCATATTGTTTCATATTATTTATCTCTCCCTTTGACAAAAATGCCAAATAAACAAATAAATAATCAACTCTATAGTAGCTAAGTAACTCTCTGTTGTCCAAAACATTCTCTGTATCTCTGTATACTAATATCCCAATCTGTTTCAGTTCTTCAAACTTAATCACAGCCTTGAACATTATCCAAAGTGTGAACTATGTTGCATCAACATGTGTGATCTTCTAATAAGTGTAAGTTGATGCAACATCTAGATCACATTAGTGATCGATAGACAGGGGACGGACCCCAAGTCTAGTCCTCAAATATTCAAATGTGTCCTTCGGTAGAGGCTTTGTAAAGATATCTGCAAGTTGTTCTTTAGATGTAACAAATTATAACTTCACTTTCTTCTCTTGTACTTTTTCTCTTAAGTAGTGATACTTAATTGATATATGCTTTGTCTTAGAGTGCATCACTGGATTCTTTAAAATATTGATAGCACTTGTGTTGTCATAGTATATAATCACCGGGTCAGTGATTACCTCATTCATTCCTTCCAACACTTGCTTGATATATGAAATATTTGAGAAATTAGTAGCAGTAGCAACATACTCTGCTTCAGCTATAGACTAGGAAATACAAGCTTGCTTTTTACTTGTCCAGGTTACAAGTCTTTCACCAAAGAAGAATGCTCCTCTAGTGGTGCTTTTTTTGTCATCCACATTTCCAGCCCAATCAACATCGGTATAGACCATCAGTTCAAATTTACCTTCCTTAGGATACCATAAACCATAATCCTCTATCTTTTTTAGGTATCTTAAGATCCTTATAGTAGCAATCATGTGTGATTCTCTAGGATTAGTAGAAAATCTAGCAATAATTCCCACAGCATGTCCTATATCTTGTCTACTGTGAACTACATACATTAGCTTACCAATCATGGATCGATAAAGTGTCTGGTTTACCTCTCTAGTTTCATCTTCCTTTGTTAGTTTACATCCAGTAGCCATCGGTGTTCCCACAGGTTTAGCATCTTCCATGCCAAATGTCTTCAAGACTTCCTTTATGTACTTGGATTGTGTGATGAATATCCCATCACTCTATTGAATCACTTGTAATCCTAGAAAGAATTTAATCTCTCCGAACATAGACATTTCAAACTCATTACTCATGTCATCAACAAAAGATTTACATACATGATCTTCACCTCCAAAAATAATATCATCAACAAAAATTTTAGCAATAAGAATAGTGTCATTAGTATCACCTTTCATGTACAAATTGTTGTTTTCACTAGTTCTTACAAATCCAATACTTAACAAGTATGCAACCTTTCATACTAGGCTCTCGGTGCTTGCTTCAAACCATATAAGGCTTTGTGTAATCTACATACCATGTTTTTGTTGTCTAGATCAATGAATCCTTTAGGTTGTTCTATGTAGACCTCTTCTTCAAGTATACCATTCAGAAATGCTGACTTCACATCCATTTGATAAACCTTAAATTTTTTATTTGTAGCATATGCAAGTAGCATTCTAACTCCTTCCAATCTAGCAACAAGTGCAAATGTCTGACCATAGTCAGTGCCTTCTTCCTGTGCATATCCCTTGCATACCAATCTCACTTTATTTCTTGTCACTTCACCATTTTCATTTAGTTTGTTCTTGAATATCCATTTAGTACCGATAAAATTTTTATCTTTAGGTCAGGGTACTAAGGACCAAGTTTTTTTCTTCTCTATTTGTTCTATTTCCTCTTTCATTGCATTAACCCATTATTCATTCTCTAATGCAACTTTCACATTTTTGGTTCAAATTCACAAACTAGACATGTACCTTGTCTTGCTTTGCTTCTTGTCCGCATGCCAGCTTGTTTGTCTCCAATAATTTGTGCCTCGAGATGATATCTTCTAACAAAACTAGCTAGTAGTCAGTTTCTCCTTTCTTGTTCATCCTGTTCAGGTTTATGTGCTTTCTCGGTAGCTCCATCCTGTTTGTTGGTTTCCTTTTCCTATTCCTCAAGGTTATTTTCCTATTGATCGGTTATCACAGGTTGCGACTTCAGTAGATAGTCAGGAAGTTCAATGTAAGTGAATCTACCATAGTCTTCCAGTTCCTTTCTTTCCTCTATGTTCTTGTCATCAACATGAACATTAGTACTTTAAATTATCTTATTTGTAACCTTATTCAGACATTTGTATGCTTTACTCTTAGTAGAATATCCTAAGAATATTCCTTCATTACCTTTAGAATCAAATTTCCCATTTCTCTCATCTTTCATAATAAAACATTTACTTCCAAAAATCTTGAAATAACTTACAGTAGGTTTGTGTCCAAACCATAGCTCATAAGGTGTCTGGTTGGTGTCCTTCTTCAGTTGTACTTGGTTTAGCACATATACAGTTGTACTGATAGCTTCCCTCTAGTATGTTTGAGAAATATTCTTTTGCAGCATTAGTGTCCTTGCACAATCAATGATTGACCTATTCCTTCTTTCAGCAATCCCATTCTGCTGAGGTGTTCTCGGTGTAGAGACCTATCTTTTGATACCATGCTCATTACATAAATTAGTAAATTTATCAGAGATAAATTCACCTCCTCTATTAGATCTTAAGCATTTCAACTCTCTTCCAGTCTCTTTTTCTACCTTTGCCTTATACCACTTAAACATCTTTAATGCTTTAGATTTTTCTTTTAAGAACATAACTGTCATCTATCTATTATAGTCATCAACAAAAAGAATAAAGTATCTATCACCATAATAACTCTAAGTTCTCATAGGATCACATAGGTCAGTATGAACCAACTCAAGTATCTTCTTTGTTGAGTAGTCTTTTCTTTTAAAACTGGACTTAGTCATCTTACCTTTTTGACATTCATGACACATAGCATGATCTGATTTTGATAAGTTAGGAAACCCTATAACTCTTTTCCTCTTACTAATCTTGATCATGTTATCAAAATTCACATGACATAACCTTTTATGCCACAACCATGCATCTTCATCCTTCATTAATAAACAAGACTGATCAATATCAAGATAAAATAGATTACCTCTGGATTGTGTACCGGTTCTGACAAGTCTTCCTCCATCATCATAGATTCTTAGCTTTCTACTCTCAAAAGCAAGTCGGTGGCCTGATTTATTCAGTTGTGCCACACTTAAAAAATTATAGTTTAGTCCATCTACCCAGTATGCATTTTCACATTTTAATCTATCATTAATCATCAGTGAATCTTTACATCTTACCATACAAGGTGCATCATTTCCCATCCTTATAGATCCTCCATCTTATTCATCAAGTAGATCAAATTTCTCTATATCACCAGTCATATGATGTGTATAGCCACTATCTATGATCCATGTATCATTTATGCTTATTTTAGAGATTAGTGTTGTTTCTTCATGTTTCTCTTCTTCCTCTGAATCATCTTTCATAGCAACAAATACTACTTCTACATCATCATCAGTGTCAGATTCAAATTCAAATTCTTCAGCTATGTAACATACCTTTTTCCCTTTTTCATAGCTATCTCAGTTATCTCTGTTGTTGTGTCAGTAGCCTCTGTTGACTCTTCTCCCATAGCTTCCTTCAAATTGATCTTTGGATCTATCATCATCTTTATTATTCAGACATCTAGTAGCGATGTGGACAACTTCTTTACAATTAAAGCATGCCAAAGGTAGCTTACCTCTATACCTTCCTTTACCCTTGGGTAATCTTCTAGCCATAAGAGCTTCAAGCTCATCAAGCTCATCGTCGGTACCACTATCACTATCATTATTCTTACTATTCCTGCTACTAGACTTACCAATCTTCAAAGAGGACATGAAAGTGGATTCAACAGAAGGTACAACACTATTGTCAAAGTTATTCAACTCAAAGGTTGTAAGCTTACTGATCAGTGTGTCAAGAGTAAGGTTGGACGTAGCCCTTGTTTCATGAATTGTAGAGATCCCGATCACATAAACTGGTAGCAAAGTTCTGAGAATCTTTCTTATCACTGTTTCATCCTTAATAACTCCATCAGATGCTCTAATAGCATGTACTACCTCTTTTAGTCTATTTGTGTATTGCACAATGTTCTCACCTTCTATCATCTTCATATCATCAAATCGACCTCTTAGGCTTTCTGCTCTAGCTCTCTTAACATTCGCATCTCCACTATATATTTGAGTCAGTTTATCCCACATGGCTTTGGTAGTTTTGCATCCCTTAATGTCTTCAAATTTGGCATCGGTATAGGCAGCAACAAGTTCCATCATAGTGATATTGTGTTCATGCATGTCCTTCATTTGATCAAGTGTTAGGGGACCTGGTGTTGGTTCAATGTAGCTATTCTCCATCAGTTCTAGTGCAGAATTCCCAATTCCAGATATGTACAACTTCATCCAACTTTTCCATACTACAAAGTTCTCTTTGTTCAGCTTTGGCACTTCCCTCTTACACATCTTGAGACCTTTCTACTGGAGTCCTTAAAACTCTATTCTAAGAAACCACAGCTCTGATACCAATTATTAGAATAATTGAGAGTGGGGTGAATCAGTTATCCAGTGTCACAAAACAAATTCTTCAACTTTTGCTACTCGATAAACATAAAATAATTTCACTATCTGTGTTTTTACCGATTGCCAGTTTAAAACTTATAGTAGTTACCGATCAAATCTAACATACAATATGCAAAGTATGATAACAAAAAAATATCACAATCAACACATAACACAAGAGATTTAACGTGGAAAACCTGTGACGGAAAAAACCACTTGGGACTGGCAACCCAAAAATGTTCACTCTTCTAAAGTGAGGTCCATGAAGACCCAACCCTGTTAAAGGTTTACAAACACACTATTAGGTGTGACCTTGTTAGAGGATTTTAGACCAGAAGTTATCATCCAACCATTAGTCACTCTCGGGTTGACGGGATAACAATGTTCACTCTATGAATGAGACATCAAAAAGACTTCCTTAGTCCACTCGGTTAAGAGATTTGATTGTGTACAATGGTTAAATATGTAACAGTAGATGATCTACCTTGAAACAACTTCAATTGCAATTTATAGATCAAAGTTCAGCTCATTCAAATCTTTCTGATCAATATATCACTTCAGATTCAATACTATATCAACTCACTATCCATCGGTAATTACTCTCTATAGCTTGATAATTGTTCTGCAGTTTGGTTCTCACTAACCAGTATGATCAGAATGCATGAAAACTCCTTCACATGATAATTCTGCAATGTCTTCTTCCAAACATGTCTTTCAACAATTCTACCACTATCTCTTATATAGACGAGTAAATCATTTTATTTTTGTCCATTAGATTTTGCCGCTTAATCTTATTCATTGATTTTGCTGCTATAACCTTCTTCGGCTGATGTGTCAGTAACACGTTTCAATCTACTCCATTAGATCTTTCTTGAATTATGTTAGCCGTCGATCTTTATAACAAACCTTATTTGTTACCTTGATTTCATACACTTTACAACTCATCACTTTATCGGCTAAACTGATCATTTAATTCCTTTCTATTTTGCTTGGTTAACAAAGAAATGCATCAATGAACACAAGCTCAGTTAACACTACGCTCGGTATACACTACACTTCGTCAGTGTATGCTGGAATGCTTTATTTACTGACAACACTGCTTTGTGTCTTTCAGCTCTATTCTTCATCATAGATGAATGCAACATAATAAAGTTGATATCATCAAGTCATAGACTCATCAACAAGTTACTCAGTGTATTCCTTATCCTCATCTGATATATACATCTTCCTCATGTAGATATTTTTGTTCTTCATCTCTTTCACCTTTCTTCAGATGTGTCAGTATAGTAACTTACAAGATAAGTACTGTCAAGTTAGTTGACATCAATGAAAGCATAATATTGATTTAATCATCTTGCATATCTAATCAGAAACTCCTCAGTGATCTTAAATCACAGATTCTTCATTCAGTGTTCTAAATCAGTTGTTGTTCATCAATCATACTAGTTAGTGAGAACTGAACTACAAAAAAATTATCGAGTTACAGAGAGTAATTACCGACGGATAGTAAGTTGATATAGTATTGAATCTGAAGTGATATATTGATTAGAAATATTTGAATGAGCTGAAAATTGATCTATAAATTGCAATTGAAGTTGTTTCAAGGTAGATCATCTACTATTACATATTTAACCATTGTACATAGTCAAATCTCTTAACCAAGTGGACTAAGAAAGTCTTTTTGATGTCTCATTCATTGAGTGAACAATTTTATCTTGTCAACCCCAGAGTGACTATTGGTTGGATGATAACTTCTGGTCTAAAATCCGCTAACAAGGTCACACCTAACAATGTGTTTGTAAACCTTTAACAGGGTTGGATCTTCATCGACCTCACTTCAGAAGAGTGAACATTTTTGGGTTGCCGGTCCCAGGTGGTTTTTCCCTTCACAAGATTTCCATGTTAAATCTCATGTTATGTGTTGATTGTGATATTTGTTTTTTATCATAATTTGCATATTGTGTGTTAGATACTAGCGTAACAGCTTAAGGGAGATCAGAATGGATTTTGAAAGTTTGCAAGAGAAATTTGAAGCAGCACTTGATGACTTGGACAAAGAAAAGGTTGAGAATGGTGAATTGAAATTCAAATTAAGAAGAGCAGAAGGTTTCATCAAGAAACTAAAGGAACAACTTGAAATTTCAAAAATTCAGAGACAAGACTGTTAGAAATAGGAAATACTGAGAGGGGGGGATCAGTATTTCAAAAACTTTTACATTTTCCCAATTATGGATATAAAAAATTAACTTGAATCTTGCAAAATAAATTAAACTAAGCAAATTGAATAACAGGCATAGCAATAAATTAAATGAACTCATAACACCATGTTTTTTCTTGAGGAAACCCTGGCCAATGGAAAACCCCGATGAAGATGATACCCACAACTAAACCACTAATCAAAAGTATCCAGTTAAGAATGTTGACCCTGTTAGGAGTCTATTACATACATATAGTGTCTATGTCCTAGTTAAAGGACTTTAGGCCTTGTTAGAATCCTCAAACCTATTAGGAGTTGGTATTACAAAATAGGATGTTTGGAAGATGAGCTCACTACCCAAACATGCAATATACAATGATATCTGAATACAAAGGTAAAGTACATAACCTTTTTTGCTACCGAATAGCTTTCCTATTCTGATTTAGCTTTCTAGGCTCTTCACTTTCATACACAGAGTCTTCTTGCTTTCCTTCTTACAATATACAACTTCACATTACATTACATTACAACATTACATCATTCATTCATACTCATTCACATTACATGCTTCTTACATATATACAAGTTATTACAATTAATAACTTTCAGTCAGCTTACAAAACATAGACTCTTTCCAAAATACAAAATTAATTCATGCTTCCTAAGGGTTAACATCTAGGATGTCATCCCTTATATTTTTAGGTTATTATTTTTATAAACAAAATAATCCCTTAAATTAATATTTTCATTCTGTCTTCTTGCTCTGTTTAGGTCAGCTTCAACATTGTCTCTATAATTCTTTAATATCTTCTTTCGTACAAGTCGTACAAACTTGTGCTCTGACATGTGGCTTTGATATACATAGAAGTATCCATGTTCAAGTGTGCATGCACTGAACCTTCTTCTTTGAATGTCGCTAACCAAAACTATCTCTGATTAGACTAGTGAACACTATTGTACTTAGACAATTTTCACTTGCGCTCATACAAAACCTATTCCTTCTATTATGTGATCATCATGGTAATTATATGTTTCCATAATGAAAAAAATTTGATATCCTACTTAGCCAAATTTACAACAATCTCCCCCTTTGTCATTCATGGAAACATATGAGAAAATTGGCTAAGTCCCAAAACAAAACTTTAAGATACAAAATTATGGCCATAGAAGTTTACACAACTACTTATATCTCCAAAATACTTATATCTCTAAAATATCTATACTCCCCCTAGGAGTATACTTCATGCTATACATATACAATCTATACATACAATTTTCTGCTACTACTTCTCCCCCTTTAACAACAATGACAAAGGTGTCAAAAAAACTTATGTCAAAAATTGTTTTACCTTAAGATTTTAGGATTGCAAGGCTGATAGGCTTGCAACACAATCTACAAAATTTATCTTTAGGGTCTCTATCTCTTTGTCCCATGCCTTCTCTACTGTATCTAAAACACTTCAAAGTGCACAAAGGCTAAAAGATGCAATTTCACATGCCTTTAGATTTGCATAGTAAAATTTTCCATAAGATGTCTTAGAAGAAAGACATTCCTCCAATTAATTTTCAAGAATTCTCAACTTTATTGATACATGCTCTCTTAATAGATCAAACATTTTCAATCTCTTCTCCTTCTCATTATTCATAAGTCTCATACCATCATATATTTTTATTATGTTCCTCTCAATGTTTGAGATCTTCACATTAGGGCTTGACAAAAGGTTCACTGCCACTTGTAACTCTACCTCTTTGATCTTTGTCTTCTCTGCTAATTTTGATGTATGAATTTCTAATTTTGTACATTGAATGTACAATGCTTTTCCTCTTGCTGAACATCTTCTTAATTCCTTAATAAAAATATCTAGATTGTCTATATCATTTCTGATATTCTAACATACATATTGAAATATTTGAGCATCATGGGCTGCTTGGGATTTCATTGTGGCTATATCTAATAGGTTAGTGAATCCTGTATCAATATCTTTCACAACCTCTTTTTCTTTTCCCTGTGGATCTACCTCATTGATTTGACTAGATATTATACTTTGTAGCTTCTCAGTTACCTTAAGTAATGTTCCTTCAAGAATTTTTACCTTCTTATTCTTCCCAATAATTTTGTTCAAAGATGAGATCAACTCTATTTGATCATCATCATCAACTTCCTATCAAAGACTAGTAAATATTGATTCAATCTGTGATTTTTGTACTGATTCTACTGCTTCCTTAGGCTTAGGATTGATTACTATCTACTCCTTCGGAATTTCCTTCTCTGTTGCTGTTACATTATTATGTGGTTCCTCTTGTGTTATTTCTACCTCTTTCTCTTCTTCCTTCCTTGGTTTAATTTCTTCTTCCTCATTTACTGCCATGTCTTTCTACTCATCAGCTAAATTGTCAACAATGTCTTCAAATATATTTTCTTCACTGTCTAGAGTGATGTTTGTTCCTTCTATATTCATAGATTCATCCTCAATGTTAATAGATGGTGGTGGTGTTCGTGATGGATTTATCTAATGCTCTGCTTCAGTCGCTTGATCAGATTCATTAAAGTGCTCACTAGGTCCAGATGTCATGACCTTCACAACCACATGCTCTATCTCTTTGTTTATTTCTTCATATTTACCTCCCATTATTAGTATGGTTCTTCTTTTCTTTCTTAGATGGGTGCTAAGATTCTTCATAATCTCCTTAAAATGTTCTTCATCTTTTATCTCACACAATTTCCTTACAAATCTTTCTCTTATCCCTTTGTCTTCCTCTGTTGCTCTCTTTTTTTTGTTCAGTAATTTCTCATACAAGTCATCATGAATCTTTCCTTTAATGTTATCAAATTTCTTATCTACCAGTATCATGTGCCTGGAAACTGTATTCTCCAAGTTTAATTTCTCAAACTTATCATACATATCATAATATTTTTTTAGTTTAGTGAAATCACCTTCATTTATAATTAAAGGGTCCACTTTTTCAATCTTTGGTTTCCATTTCTTTTTACTACTTCCTGCTTCCTCATCGTCTTTAGTTTTTGGTGCTTTCCTCTGAATAGGGGTAAAGATGGTCTTTTGTCTTTTACCTATACCACTTTCCATTTCCTTCACTCTTTTTGTTGGTGCAATGATGGAGGATCTAGTGGATTTTCTCACTTCCTGCACTTCCGCTTCTTCAATTTCTTCCTCTAAGTCCTAAGTTCTAGTAGGGGTTGCAATAGATGTCAGGGGTAGAACTGATAGGATTTCTTTCTGTCCTATATCTCTTATTGCTGCTATAGTCTGCTTCGTAATCTCAAATTCATGCTTTGTCATGCTAGTGTCTTTAATAATTTTTTTAATGGTACCGTCTACTCTTTTCTTAGTTGTCTTCTATACCTATAGTGATTTTGTGGAGTCAAAGTTCTCCTCGTATGTTCCAAATCTAGCACTCTTGGTATCCAAATTACCCTTAAGTAATCTTCTTATGTATCCTTCAATTTCAACTTCAGAAACTTCATATTCTAATGGATCTACAAATTCCACTCTAGATTCAACTACTTCAATGAAAGTAAAGTCAATGTCAACCAAAAAATATATCTCATTTTTGTATTTCTCCATAATAGCTAGTGGAATCCTTGACCTTTTTCTCATTTGATTTTGAAATTTTTCGATTACCAAAGTGGCACTCTCATTCACTTTTTCTATAGGATGTCTTAGATACACCTTGTTGATTATGTCCATGGTATTCCTATCATCATTCCAACCCTCTCCAATAGTATATAGAAATCTCCTCAACAAATGAAAAAACATATATGTGATCAAATATGAGAATCTAAACAGTGAGTTCTTAGTTTTCTTGATCTTCTCAAGGATATTTGTCAATTGAATTCTCATAATTTCACACATGTCTACTTGAACTTTCTCAACATACACAAGATAGGTTGCATGTACCATGTCAGATGCCATATCACCCTCTCTATAATTTGCACAAAACTTTGAAGTTAAAATCTTGCACACATATCTAACATCATCCTGTATGATCTTGTTGATTACAATTCATCTTCCATTGTAAGATGACTTAGTGTTATCCAACATAGTTTTCTTCACATTTTTATCATTAAAAGGAATTACTCTAGATTTAGATAAACTGGTTACCTCATGAATAAGGTCTGTGGTGATGTCTATGGCTCTATCATCTAACCCAAATTTTCCATTGTGAATCTTGATCAAGATTATCTTAGTCCATTCATCATCTTGAAATTCATAATGTAGTGTGTACTTAATGATATCAATATCTTTCAGATGTTCAAACCCTTTTTGTATGACATGTCCTATTTATAAATCTTGTTTTATTCCATAATCAAACTACCATCTCCTATGGTTTCAAAATTGCATTTCAAATAACCTCTTATATCTTCCAAGTGAAAAAATTTGTCTGGAACAGATGACAACACTAGACTAAGGTTTTCTTCCAAGGGTTCTACTGGTTCCCTTTTCATTATAGGTTTGATTGAATCTTTGATATGATGAAAAAGTGATGCATCCATGATTCTTATAAAAAATGCAACTCCTTGATAGTGATTACTTAGCAAAATACATCAGAAATGTGAAATTAGGGCTTTGTGTAGATCTGGAAAGAAATCCTTCTCCAAATCCTGCAAACTACACTTAATCTCCACTGAATCGCTCTCCTTATCACTTATAATTTCTTGAATGATCAACTAATAATGATCATAATCTTTTATCCTTTAGATCTTTCAAGATTCTCACATTGCATTAAATTTCTTTACCGCTTCATACCAAAAAGTGGTTCCTGGTTACCTGCAAAACTTCAGTCTTTCCGTGTACTTGCATACATTCATATAAATTCATGCACTCTTAACCATAGCATAATTACATCACATACTAGCTCATACTAACTTCACAAGACTTAATTCAATCTACTCTAACTTCTATACTATTCTAATGCTCTACTCTAATACATAATTCATGAAACAATTACTTCAAATGAATTAGGAAATGATTCACACTTACTATCAGATACTTCACCTATCTAATTTCCTGGTATACTGAGTGTGCTTGCTTGATCTATGTCTTAAACAAATTTAACTTCTTCTGAGTTACTACAACATCCTTTCTGACTATTGTTTGTATCCACATTCCTTCTTGTATAGTTTCTAGGATTAGTGTTCCTCATGTTGTTTTTTCTGCAAAGTCTTGTTGTATGACCAAAGTTGTTGCATATCTGACAAACTACTCCAGTCTTTCCATATTTAGGTCCTGATTGACTGATTTGTGTTTTGCACTTTCTAGCAATATGTCCAATCTTGTTGCATCTATAACACACAACTCCATTCCTTTTGTTCATGTCTCCAATAGGTTTCTTATCTACATGGTTAGTATCTCTAAACATTCTACTACTATTATTATCATTAGATCTAGGTTTCTTAATATCAATAGCTTCATGTCCAAAACCATGACAATTATAACAATAACCAAAGATAGGTTTGAATTTATTACCTACGCAATCTCTCTTCATATGTCCAAAAGTATTACATGCAAAACATCTACCTTTGAATTCTCTTCGCATATTTTTAGGTGGTTCATCCTCTTTAGTTGGATTAGGTATATCTTCATATTTGTTAGCTTCATTAGATTTCTTTTTAGATTTTCTCTTTGAGGGTTTCAGATCTGGTTCTATGCATTCCAAAATCTTCTTAGGTGAATTATATCCAAGACTAGTTGTATCATAGAATGATTTTTGATAAGACATTTGTTCATCAATCTTTTCACTACTGGAAAATAGTTTCTCAAGATGTTGTTTAGATTGATTCAATTCTCCTTTCACAATTGTATTGTACTTTTCAAGCATAGCATACTGAAATTTAGTTTTCTCAAGTTCAGATGTCACTTTACCAAGTTTAGACTTTAGATCTTAATTCTTAGATTTCAGATTTGATTCATCTTTGCTATTTTCATTTTTCAGACTTAACTTCAGATCTACAATCTTTAACTCATGTTTAAGGATTTCATTTTCTTTCTTCAGCTTTGAAACTTCATCATAATCCTTGACTTGATTTGTAGGTTCTTTCTTTGATTTCAAATCTTCCATTTTTTCTTTTAGCTTCTCAATGTAGTTTTTCGCATCATATTTTCCTTTTAAAGTATCTCTTTCTTCACTAAGAATATCAATCTGTTCAAGAGCTTCTTCAAGATTCTTCTACAACTGATCCATATCCATAGAGATCTTACTCAAGCTATTAGTCTTTCTCTGAATAACTTTGTTCTGAGTAGCTAATCTCTAATACCGATTGTTAGAAATAGGAAATAATGAGAGGGGGGGTGAATTAGTATTTCACAAACTTTTACTTTTTCCCAATTATGGATATAACAAATTAACTTGAAGCTTGCAAAACAAATTAAACTAAGAAAAATGGATAACAAGCATAGAAATAAAATAAATGAACTCATAACACCATGTTTGTTCTCAAGGAAACCCTGACAAAGGGAAAACCCCGATGGAGATGATACCCACAACTGATCCACTAATCACAAGTATCCAATTAAGGATGTTGACCCTGTTAGGACTCTATTACATACATAGAGAGTCTCTATCCTGGTTAAAGGACTTTAGGCATTGTTAGAAGCCTCAACCCTGTTAGGAGTTGGTATTAAAAAATATGATGTTTGCAAGATGAACTCTTTGCCCAAACATGCAATATACAATGATATCTGAATACAAAGGTAAAGTAGATAACCTTTTTCTACCGTCGAATAGCTTTCCTATCCTGATTTAGCTTTCTAGGCTCTTCACTTTCATATATAGAGTTTTCTTTCTTTCCTTCTTATAATATACAAATTCCACATTACATTACATTACAACATTAGATCATTCATTCATACTCCTTTGCATTACATGCTTCTTACATATATACAAGTTATTACAATTAACAACTTTCAGTCGACTTACAAAACATAGAATCTTTCCAAAATACAAAATTAATTCATGCTGCCTAAGGGTTTACATCTAGGATGTCATCCCTTATATTTTCAAGTCATTATTTTGATTAACAAAATAATTCCTTAACTTAATATTCTCATTCTATCTTCTTTCTTTGTTTAGGTCGGCTTCAACATTGTCTATGTAATTCTTTAATATCTTCTTCCGTACATGTCGTACAAACTTGTGCTCTCACATGTGGCTTTGATATACATAGAACTATCCATGTTCAAGTGCGCATGCACTAAACCTATTTCTATGAACGTTGCTAACCAAAAGTGTCTCTGATTAGACTAGTGAACACTGTTGTACTTAGACAATTTTCACTTGTGCTCATACAAAACTAATTCCTTCTATTATGAGATCATCATGGTGATTATATGTTGCCACAATGACAATAATCTAATATCCTACTCAGCCAAATTGCCAACAAAGACCTTATGGATAAGATCAAAGAGGATTCAGAAAATGACACATCAGACCAAGTAAAAAAATTGGAGCAAGAAAAAGAGAAAACCAATCTTCTAATGATTAAAGAAATTCAACGTGAAAAGGATGCGAGATACAAAGTTGATGATACACTAAAATAAGAAAATGTGCAGATAGGACAAATGAAGCCTGAACTTGATCACTATAAAGATAAATGTCAAGAATTGGAAAAGTACAATCAAATCATTAAAGGTTAACGCACTCAAGCCAAATTACACATTGAGAAGTTACACATGAGCAGTGACAAAATTGATGAACAAAGAGAGAGGAAAAAACCTAAAGGAGACATGACTGGAATTAGATACAATGAAGGTGAATGCTCTAATACTAATGAAGAATCTCATGAAGTGAAGAATGAAGATAGACCTACTTTTGAAGAACCTAAAGAATAGAACAAACATTTCAAAGGTAGATTCTTTGGATGCAAAAAAGTAGGACACATGAAAAGAGATTGCAGAGGTAAAGGCCTTTTCAAACCCTTTTACTGGTTATTGTTACAAGTGTTATGCATATGGACATAAGAAAGCAGAATGTAGAAAACCTAATCAGTTAAGGTACAAACAACATTACATCAGAGAAGAGTCAACAACCAAGATCACATGCTACAAATGTAATAACCTTGGGCATATTGCAAGGTACTGCAAACTACAGGTAAATCAGGATAGAAGGAGACCATCTACATGTTACAAATACAACAACCTAGGACACATAGTGAATTTTTGTAGATATAATGGAGAGGACAATAGAAGAGGACCAAGAGGACCAACTCCTATGGTTATAAAGTAGACTATTGGTGGCAATGGTAAAAGTCTTACTCAGTACATAGATGAATTCAAGAGTCATTTCAAGAAACCAGTAGATAGAGATGATGGTAAGATATGGAAGGTAAAAAATTTCAATAAGGCATTGGTTCAGGGAGAGACAGTAGATGCTACTATGTCTTCACATGATGATTACATTTCTACATTAACCTAGAAGGATGCATGGCCTTGGGGGGAGCATTGGATGTGTTAGGGATTTTTATTGTAGGGTCAAACTTGGAAAAAATATAGGCTAGATTCTCAGTTAAAAGGGGCTCCAAGTTTCCAAGAAAAGCCCAATTGATGAGGATTGGATAAGATCCTCCTTTTGCTTCGAGCTCCATAGGACTCAGGTAGGTATTTCCTATGAATAGGTTACTATATTTCAAGTAAGCTTTTCATTAATGGATTCAATCTTCACTGTCATGCTATTTAGGCTTCAGATCACTTCAACAAAAGATCACTCTATGGACAGCTGAGAATCTCCTGATACAGAGCTTGACAATAGAAACTACAATTGTAATAGCATAGACAATGGAATAAGGAAGTGAATCCTTCTTCTTTTTGTGAGTACAACTCAAGGAAGGTTAACCTCTGATTCTCTCTTCAAGGAATCAACAAACTGAACTATATCATCTAGATACAGTCCCTCTATAGTAGGCATAAACTAAAGAAACTGAAATATACTGGTAATGATAAATTTTGTGCTTGATGACAGAAAGGTAGTTGCATAAACAAAAATCAGACCAGTGTCTAATCCTTTGGGCAGAAGAGTCTAACATTAATCAAGAGAGGAATTTCAAGAAAATACAGTAGTGTGCCTTGCAAACTACATACAATTTAGACAGAATGCCTGACAAACTATCTTCTCAATCTTAGATTGTTATCATCAAGATCTCAACAAATATGTTCATTCTCTGAAATTGTACGTGAGGATTTAATCCTTTCCTTGAAAGAAACTCATGAAACAATTAGAGTAATTGTCTGACAACTAGTATGTTTTTGTGTGCCTTATGTTTAAAAACATACAAGAACAAACACAGAGCCAAGAGACAGTAATAGAACCAAGACAAAAATTGTATTGTATTTCATGAAAAGTGTATCAATACATGTAAAGAAAAACTCTTTACTCAAAGACTTACACTCAAAATAAGAAGTCTACTCTACAAAGCTTGTATTTTTTAACATTCATCATCAAGGGACCTGCTATTAACAGAGCAACTACAGGAGCCCTCCAGAAAAAAGAACAGGAACCCCAAAAATAGAGAAAAGAAGATAATAAATAGCAGAAGGAGAAACCCTAAAATCTACACTTGACCAACACTTGTCCATTCTGCAAATCTAATCTCATTTACTCTTCTTGCTTCTTTGAAAACACGATCTTCTCAGGCACCTCCAAAATCTGATAACATCTATCCTTTCTTGCATAAAATCTGCTCATCTACTGGAAATCTGATTAATTTGTCCTTTGCTCTTCCTTGAAATATGACTTAGTCCTTTGTACCCTCTTTTCCTATCACCATGCAATTCTGATTCATTCCCTCTACTGGATCTACAAAATCAATCAATTTTGGAAAAAAAAAGTTTCCCCAAAATCTGGTTACGGATTAAAAGCCTTTACTACTCTCAGCAACTTGATCTGATCTGATTCTAATTGCCATCATTGCATCCATCATCTTCTTGCGTTTCCAAAAATATATTATACTACCATATTCTAATAAAAAATGAATCTCCCAGGCATTTTCCTGTGAGCAGCTCTGTCATTGAAATATTTCAAATTTTCTCCAATGTTTGAACTTTATGATTTTTAAATCTTTTAGAACTTTTAAAATATGCACATGCCACCAAAACTTGCCACTTGTCATCATTTTACTAGTTGCCTGGACAAACTCATCTTTTAACCCCAATCCACCCAGTCCATCTGGAGATCTAGAGACTACATGAATCTCTTAGTCTCTGAAGTATTTCCTTAACCACAATTTCATTTAGAGACTTGGATAAATCCCTTTAGTCTCTAGGTCTCTGAATCCGCATCTGGAGACTTGGAGACTAAGTCTCTAAGTCTCTAGATCATTTCTTCTCTTTATATTTCTTTATGAGATTTGGAGACTGCCTTTAGTCTCTAGGTCTTTGAATCCGCATCTAGAGACATGGAGATAGTCTCTAAGTCTCTAGATCATTTCTTCTCTTTATATTTCTTTATGAGATTTGGAGACTACCTTTAGTCTCTAGGTCTCTGAATCCGCATCTGGAGACTTGGAGACTAAGTCTCTAAGTCTCTAGATCATTTCTTCTCTTTATATTTCTTTATGAGATTTGGAGACTACCTTTAGTCTCTAGGTCTCTAAATCTGCATCTGGAGACTTGGAGACTAAGTCTCTAAGTCTCTAGATCATTTCTTCTCTTTATATTTCTTATGAGATTTGGAGACTGCCTTTAGTCTCTAGGTCTCTGAATCCTCATCTGGAGACTTGGAGACTAAGTCTCTAAGTCTCTAGATGATCATCTAGAGACTTGGAGACTTGTGAGACTTGGAGACTTCTTCATTTGGAGATCTGGAGACTAACTCATCTAGAGACTTGGAGACTAAGTCTCTAAGTCTCTAAATGAGTTCTTTCCTTTGTGAGACTTGGAGACTAAGTGACATGTGTCCCTTTCTACAAAATTTCTTATGGGTCCACTGGCACAGAAATCAAGGTGGATGCACAAGCCTGGGAAAGCATATCTTCTAGCACTTTGATTTACTTCATATGTTTGGAGCATTCCATATAAACACTTTAAAATTTGAATTTGGGAGCAATGTGGGACTAAGCTTTATGAAGCATTGCTGATTTTTTATTGTTGTTAGTACTCAGAGGACCATAAATTTTGATTTTCAAACTGGGTTTTTCTAAAAAAAAAAATTTTACAATTAAAATATGGTCATCTCAAACATATGTAAAATTCAACCTGACCCAGTTCATAGATTTTGAGTTATGATAAAAAAATGTGACTAGAAATTTGAACAATGCACACTCAGAGAATATTGACAACCTGCAAATGGAATGGCTCTGGCAAAGTGACTAAACGGGCACATGGGGAGCTGAAAATTGTCATGATGACTCATTATCATGTTTAAAAGATGATTCAATAATTGGCACATTACAATAAATCTCTAAGAAAAAGATACAATCATCCGAACAGGGCCTCCGACTAAAGTATGCAACTGTCCATCAAACTGTTAGAAACCACAAATGGAATCAGATTGGCAAACTGGACAAACAGATTCATCACGGTCTGAAAATTGAAACATAAAGGGTATTTGACCCTTGGAAAATGATGCAAAAGGAATTTTCCCAATAGGGTCAACTAGGTCAAAGATATGATTGGTCAAACAGGCCCTTCCAGAATTCTAAATCATTACACAAATGCATGACAACAACAAACTACCAACTTTGAGAGGTTTGAAACCTAATCAAACAGATTCAAAATGACTTGAAAGTTGGAACATAGGTTCTTTGATATGCATAATAAACATCCTCAAAGTGGTGAGTCATGAAACATTCCTGGACACAAGACATTCAAAGGCAAACTGGGCCATAGTACTCTCTTTGACACTTAGGCAGAATTGTGCAATTTGACACTTGCTCAAAATGGGACTTCACCGAATGATTCGGGATGAAAAAATAACATCATAGGATGCATGCACATACTGAATGGAGTGTGTTAAACACCTGGGACACCTCATAGGCTTCAAAATGACAATCGAGTACATATGCATGAAAAGCAATTAAAGGGCTTCAAACTGCAAAATTTAACATGGTACTCAAAACCCATGTTGCATTTTTGAGTACCAACAGTATGTAGACAACAAAAAATATCCATCCCCTAATTATGTGGAATAAGCTCATGCAAGATTAGATATGGTATGTATAGACACAATGAAGTTTATGTTTGTTATCGTAGAACATGGAGATTCATATTCTATGATCATAAAATTTATGACTGAACAACGTGAGAAGTTGAGTTACCTATGATTAATGAATTCACTCACATTAAGATGGATAAAATACCTTGAAGCACATCTATAGACACACACAAATAGCACCCACCATGGAGCTACTTACCAAAGGGCAATGACTACCATTTTTCATGATATGATGCACACATTCTTATAAGACTATGTAGATGATATATTGGCTCAGTCACATCAAAGAGAGGATCATTTACAAATTATAGAGAATCTATATTTACACACTTGGAAAAATTCAAAGTAATGCTCAATCCAAAAAAGTGTGCCTTTGGTGTTCAATACGGGAAATTATTAGGATACATAGTTTCAGAAAAAGGTATTGAAGTGGATCCTGAAAAGGTTCAAGAAATCATGGACATGGAAATTCCTAGAAACATTAGCCAAATGAGGTCTATTCAAGGAAAAATTTAATCAATAAGGAGATTCATTTCTCAACTAGCTAAAAAGTGTCACTCATTCACTAGATTGCTCCACAAAGACAACATTTTTACATGGGATGAAGAATGTGACAAGGCCTTTACTTTGTTGAAGAATTACTTAATTAATCCACAAATTCTAATGCCTCCTATCAAAGGAAAATCATTGCTATTGTACATATCAACAGCCAAGAGGTCTTTAGGAGTTCTTTTGGCACAAGAATATGATAAAGGAAAAGAGAGAGCTATTTATTATTTGAGTCAAACATTGATTAAGTATGAATTAAACTACACCTTCATGGAAAGAACATGCCTAGCTATTATCTTTGCTTCTCAAAAATTGAGACACTACATGTAGATGCACAAAGTGAAGCTCATTGCAAAGATTGACCCTTTGAAATACTTGCTTAGCAAAACTGCCTTAACGGGAAGAATAGAAAAATGGGTCATGGTGTTAAGTGAGTTTGATATTGAATATGTGGATAGAAAGGCCATTAAAGGACAAGTGATAGCAGATCGCCTAGCTAAAAATCCATTGGTTTCTACACATCCCATTCAAGTGGAGTTTCCTGATGCAGCAATTGTCAATATTGAAGCTAAGACATACAAATTGTACTTTGATGGCTCATACACACAAGGAGGTTCTGGAGCTGACATATTGTTGATTACCCCTCAAGGTTATACTATTCCTAAATCATACAAGCTCTTATTCCCATGTACCAACAAAATAGCCGAGTATGAAGCTTTAGTCATTGGTATCAAGATGGCTTTAGAATGGAATATTACCGAGCTACAAGTGTATGGTGATTCTCAATTAGTGATCAATCAAGTAAATGATGAGTACAACACAAAAGATTAAAATTTAATGCCTTACAAGACAATTATTGATGCTTGGAAAAAATAATTTGTGTTGATAAATTTTGAGAAAATTCCAAGAGAGAAGAATAGAGATGTCGATGCAATGGCTACCTTGGCTTCACTACTCCAAAAGCCTAATCAAAATGAAAGGTATGAATTCTTGGTGGAGGAGTTGGAAAAACTGACATTTGACCTTCCTGATACCCAAATTGTTTCTTTACTTAATGGACATGACTCACCTTGGTATGGTCCTATTTACACATACCTTAAAGACCAAGTATTACCCTTAAACCAATGTTGAGCCCAAAAATGACACTTCATTAGACAATTGTCTCGTTATATTATCCTTTCTGACACATTGTATCATAAGGGTCTTGACAAAACTTTACTTAGATGTCTATAGGAAGAAGAGTCTAAGGTAGCTTTACATGAGGTCCACGAGGGCATTTGCAAGTCACATTCAAGTGGGTTAAACTTAGCTAAGAAGATCCTTTGCTTGGGGTATTTTTGGAAAACCTTAGAAAAGGACACTTGTCACTTTGTTAAGATATGCACAAAATGTCAATATCATGGTGATATGATACATATACTGGCTCAAGAACTACATCCTTTTGTTACACCTTGGCCATTTTATCAATGGGGGTTTGACTTGATTGGCATGATTTATCCACCTTCATCTAATGGGCACAAATACATTATCACGGCTATGGAATACTTCACTAAATGGGTAGGGTCCGTTTCTTTGATCAGTGCTACAGGAAAACAAATCTCTATGTTCATCCTTAATCACATCATTTGTAGATATGGTATTCCTCATGCCATAATTACGGACAATGGAAAACAATTTAAGAACAAAGATGTGGATGAGCTTTGTGATACTTTTCATATTACGCATCACTCTTCTTCCATTTACTATCCACAAGGAAATGGAAAAGATGAGGATACTAATAAGACTATCCTTAAAATATTGAAGAGATCGGTGAACCAATCAGGAAGAGATTGGCACATATAAATCAACCTAGCTTTGTGGGCTTATAGAAATAGTATCCAGACACCTACAAGAGCTACACCATATTCATGAGTTTATGGAGCCAAAGTTGTTTTACCTTTTGAGGTTGAAATCCCTTCCCTAAGAGTATCATTGAAAGGATTAGTAATAGATGAGGATTACAGGGTTGCCCGACTTCAACAATTGAAATTGTTAGAGAAACAACAAGCACAAGCCTATGAACATTTGAAAGTTTACCAAAATAGGATTTTAAGGAATTATAACAAGCACATTAAACCAAGAGTCTTTCAAGTGGGTGATTTAGTGCTAAGGGAGAACCCTAAAAATAAAGAGGAAAGGGAAAAGAAGGGTAAATGGGAAGCAAATTGACTTGGTCCTTTTATCATTTTTTATTCTTTTCGAATGGGGACTTACAAATTAGCCAATTGTGATGGGGAAGAATTACAAGAGCCCATTAATAGCATCCATTTAAAGTGGTTTCATAACTAATCATATGAGAGAGTATCAGAAGAAAGAGTATCAGACGAGTGTGTATCCAATGACTCAAGCATCACTTTTGTACATGAGAAAATCAACAAGATCAAAAATATTGAGAAAATTTCCAAAAAAAAGAAAAAGAGAAAAAGAAAAAGAGAAATAAACCCAAAAGTTGAAAACTTGGAAATCAGATGCCTTTTGTTCCCCTAAGTCTTTCCTAGTTGCATGTGTACATATTGAATTTCCATCATTTCACTTGTATCTCTTCATTGCATCCATCATTTGTGCATAGTCATAATAAAACCTTTCAGCTGCATTTGTTGCATTTTAGGTTTCATATTGCCCTAAGTTTGTCGCATGATCACATCTATCACTTGGGGGCATGAAAGGATTGGATTTTTGGTACAAACAGATTCAATAGTGCTACTTTCGGTCACACATCAGAGGGACTTATCAGAGCTTTAGAGGAAGGATTTTTATTGAACCTTTGATGGATATCATTTTTCACAACCAAGTATTTCAATCCTACAACTTGATCCTTGAACCTTCATTGAATTTATTATTCAGGATTAAAAATTGACATTACTTAAATGATCAGAATGTTTGGAAATTCTTTTTGAAAATCTTGATACATTGCAAAACACTTGAAGCTTTTTGATGATCTTTATTGTCTTTTTATCATATCTTTTTAGGTAATCAATGATGTCTTGACTAGATTGGCAATGATGGAGACATGATATTCTTCTTGCCTTTGAGTGACTATCTTGAGGAAGATCCAACAACTTATGTGAATTTGTCTAATGAAATGGTCATCAAAGAACCATCGAGGACTTTCGTATAGGGTGAAGGGTTGACCTTTGTTTGTTTACACAAATGGATACCTTGGCTATTTAGATCTTCCATATCTTAATACCAAAATCCAATTACAACATTGAATCCATTAAAACCGATATTCATACTCTCATAGTTGGTTATTCATCTAGTGAGAGTTATACTAGTTTCCTAAAAAGTTACCAAATGCAATATAAAGTTGTATTCATATCATCATGATGTGGTCAGTGATGATTGTACTTGCTTTCCGATCCCACAATGCTCAATGATGAAAATATTTCTCTTTTGCAGTTCTTTCGCAAAAAGCTAGTGACAATTAGTTGCATTGCATTTTCATGTTAGATTAAGTGCATTAGTTTGTAGTCTTTTTTCAAGTAAAAGGGGGTTCATTATTTATTATTTTGATCAATCATTAAGGGGGGTTCAATTAAACACCTTATCCTTGGTTCAAATCAATAATGTGAGATTATCTTTTGCATTCATTCATAGCATTACTCATTACTCATTATCCTTATATCTGAAAAGAAAAAGAAAAAGATTCATTAATCATTAATCATTAATCATTTGCATACATTTAGTTAAGGATTGCATTTTAAGAGTTGCATGCATCAAAAAATCAAAAACATAGTTGCATTCATTATCCATATTTCCATAATAAATCATTTGCATCCATAAATTGAAAATCAGAAAAACATATTAAAGTTACATTATGATTTGCATTCATTTATCTATATCATATGTAAGATACATTGCATCCATAGCACAATCAAAATTAAATGCATCATAAACATCATATAGAGCTTCATATAAAGATAATCTCACATAAACACATCATGAGAATCAAGGAAAGTCCATAATCATATAAATGTCCATAACATCAAAGATCCACCAAATTTGTATATCAAAGATACAATATCATAAAAAAAATGATACATCAAAGTCCTGATCAATAAATATAGCATGATACAAAGCATCAACAAGGAAGATCCATAATCAATCATCTCAAGATCTTGTAGGGGCACCCACTCCATCACCTATACCTGATCCATCTGGTCCCCTGTCACCTGATCTGTCCTGAGTAGGAGGAGTCTGACTAGTACTAGCAAGACTCGACCTCTGAGCCATCATAGTCATGAACTACTACATCACAACACCTACTTGATCCAGTCGGCCAACCACTGCTATCATACATGTTTGTAATGTCTGCACATCCTAGGTTAGAGCATCTATAGTAGGAGTAGCCTGTAAAGCCTAACCCATATCCTAAGGCCTAGGTATCTGAGGAGGAAATTGCAGTGCCAAAATCTATCTATGCTATACCAATGGAACCTATTGTGGCTGTACCAAGGGAGCCTATCCTCCAGGAACCTATCTCGCAGCACCAATGTGAACCTGTCATCTAACTCTCTAATGTCCCCATACCTCTACAACTCTAGGCTATACAAATCTAGGTCCCTATCCCTATTAAGCTTGACTGACATCTACATCCTTGGCCCTAAAGTGACCACCTCATAACCGTGATCCTCCTCATCCTCTATCCACACTATCTCCATCATCATCTCCACCCTCATCATCTGATGGCTCATCCCTATCTGGGATCAGCTCTGCAGGATCTGTGAATCTCAAAAATTGATTTCAAGAAAACCACTCTCTATACTCCATGGACATCCCAACATCTTCCACATGGTCTAAAATTTCCCATTTGATATAGATCAATCTATCAATCTAATCATGTGCAAACTGGAAGTCAATATATGCACCCCACATCTATCTATGCACCTGGACTCAAGCATATAATACCATACCCTGAGGCATATCCTGATATCGGCCATACTGCCTAGATAATTTACCAAAGAAGAATCTCTCAATCATGAGTGGTGATCGACCTATCGTCCATCTCAGTGAAAACATGTATGGGAGATCATCATCATCCTCCTGCCAACCCTCACAACCCAGATATGGTCTCCATATTACCCGATCTAGATCATCAATCATGTGATGCTAATACTCTAGTTTTCCCAGATGATGCTAGACAACCATGCCACTATACAAAAATGCATATGGAAAACCATGACCTCAGACACATGCTGATACTAGTCTAGTAGTGGGAAGATGCTCCCATATCCATAACTACAACACAACTGCACCTGCTGACAATGATGCACTCAATCTATATACAACCTCATCCAAATCATGATATAATTATGCTAGTACATAGGAACCTCAATCAAGATGTCAAGGGTGTGCAATCAAATCCTCTAAAATGCGGCCCCATCCAACAAAGAATCCTCAACCTCACCAGTCCAAAAGTAGTAAACCTTCGATCAGAGCACCTAAGACCGCTGGCAATGTAGGAAAAGAAGAAAATTATGCCCATGTAATAGTATCATCTCCAATGGTATCATCACCAAATACGCATCTGCAAATAGTCCCATCATACACATAATCATAATATACTCTCTCTCCCTGAGTAGGGATACAAAGTAATCTGTATACGTCCTTAGGAGTGATGGTCATCTCCCCTAATGGCAAGTGGAAAGTATTGTGGTCAGAGTGCCATCTCTCTGCCACAGCTTTCAAAAGACCTCGGTTCAAATGAAACCAATGGATGTCTAAGAGGAAGCTTAAACCACACATCTCTATCACATGGTACTCTGGTTGGGTCAACTCCTGACCTAAATCTAGGATCCAAGAGGCTAGGGTTCGTACATACAACTTATGGAAATATGCCTATTTTGCAAATCAAGGGAATCATATCAGTATTATATATCAATGGATTATTTTAAGTCAATCAATCAAATTCAATCAATCTTTTCTCTTTGCGAGCGTAATCAACTTATTGTTCCTAACTCTACATCTTTAGATGGGACCAATATGATCAGTTATCTATCCTATCAATTTTCTATCCTATCAGATTGACAAATCAAACATTCATTGTTACAATTATCCTAATATCCTAATCACTTGTTCACTTAACTAGAATAGACCTATCTATCTTGAACATTCAATCATTCATCCAGAGACATCAAATTAATAAAAAAAATCAAGTTTGAGCATCAAAATTTTCAATTTTCCTATAGGCATCATTTGCCTACACGGAGGTGATACTTTACCTCATGCGATGAATAAATATTCATAAGTGACACTTTATCACGTGGACACAACATTTTTATGACCCTAAGTGGCATTTAAACATGTCTAGGCGACTCTTAATTTCTAAGGGTTTTTCAGGTGGTGTTTTAAACATAGCTTGACAAAAAACCCTACTTCTTAGGCAGTCTGAAATTACTCATAGGCAACATTTAAACACGTGGATGTGGCAGTTTATCTTCCTAGGCATCATTTAAACTACGCTAGGCGGCATTTCACAAATTTTCATCTAAAAATCATGTTTTTTAATGCTATAAATGCTAAAAAAAATAGTAATAAATGCACTAGGAGGGTCAGAGTCACTTACCAAAGGTCCATAATCCAATGGTCTCTGATATCATCATCCTCTCTCGAAATGATGCTCTCGAAAAGGGACAACCATCACAATCAACTTTCTCAAGATCAGAGCAAAATCTCAATAGTAAAAAGTGCAAATGAATAGTAAATTTGGGTTTTTCAACCTATTTATGCTATTTGACCTAATTTTGAAGAAATTTTTGACCTTTCGATCTACATCTACATATCTATCAAACTGGAGCATTTGTTGAGGCCTTGATCATCATCAATGTTTTCCAGAAATGAAAACATATTGGATCTATTTTTAATCGATTTCATCATATTTTTCTATCTAGTAATCAATCTATTTCATTTCTGAGGGGGCATCATTAGAGTATCAAATCTACATCAACATTGAATCTGGGGCATTAAAATTTTGAACTATTATTAGCGGGGCATGTTGCCTCATTTTCAAATAAGGTTTCAAATCAATTTTGTATCAATCAATCAAGTATTGAATCAGTGATCAGGACATGGAATTTTTTTTTAATCAAGGCGCTACGCACATCAATTCAAAGAGGGGCATTTGTAGGCACCCAAAACTAGGCAGGTATTTTAGAATCATTCAAATCTATAAATCTTAGCCAAATGCTCTAATTTTCATTAAAATGGATCAAAGCAATTTTAAATGGACATTTATTAATCAAAATTGGACAAAATCATTTAAATCAAAGGAAAAATCAAATCATCACATCAAATAATTAAATGCAAGATTAAAGGGATCAATCAGATTATATAATTGATTTTAATCAATTAATTGTATAGTTTTAAATCAAAAATCAAATTGAACCTATTCCCTTACATGGCTAATTTAATTAATTGATGGAATTTAATTAATCCTAATATCTTTCAACATAATTTGAGTAACCAATAAGAATTAAGAACACAATGCACATGGATCACTCCAAGTTGAATATCAATCACTCATTTTCAACTTTGAATCTCAATCACTCAAATTTGTCTACTTGTCCAAACATTTGAGACAATCATTTAAATTGTCCCCCCATTTAAAAACATTTCAAAGATTTTTACTCAATCAAGGCTAAACCATGATCAAGTAACTCTACCCCCTACCCTTGGGATTTTACTACAAATAGAAGTCATTTTGAGAGCATAACAATCCTAGAAAATTCAAATGCATAGCATCATCACTATAGGCAATTTGAGAGAAAGTGAGCAATATCTTGAGCATTTTGAGAGAAAATTGTGAGATTTGAGAGCATTATCATGAGCATTTGAGTTAATCTTTGTATCAAATTGAGAATTGAGAGCTAGATTTAGGCATTTTATGATAATTTTCTCATTCTAGGATTTTCACTAGTAGATAATAAGGCTGAGAGCTCTACTTGCAAAGCTTAGATAGAGAACCATGAGATGATATGGATGTTAAATACAATTCTTTAGATTAAATTTCCATTGTTTTTTCATAGAATTGTTGCTAATTGTCCTAATTTCATGAAGGTGTAAACACTCACACACAACATCATTTCAACACCTTTTGATTAGCAGTGACCAAGGAGAACAGAGTTAAGAAGCATTGCAACCATCTAGAAACTACATTGCATGATCGTGTGAAGTAGAGATTCCATAATTAAATAGTGTATTAAAGGAATTTAGATCATATACTCTTTCAAGAAGCTATGGATGCACCTGTGATTTTTGATGTTGTTGATAGACCAAGGTATAAGTTTAAGAGGCACCCATTTAAGTCCTATGAGGACGATCCATAAGGATCATTTTTGCAAACCCCTTACGACATGTTACACATTGAAGATATTATGGCTTATATACATTGCAAGTATGAGACTATAGGAGATGCTAGTATCTATAGGGAATTAGGAGAGATGAAAGAATCTGATGGTAAGATGAAACAAGATTTAAAACATCTAGAATAGAAATCTATAATTAATATAACCCACCTTAATGGGTTCCACAAAATTGAATGGCTCAAGATCATTCTAAGTAGAATTCATGATCAGCTTATTTGGATAGGAGAGAAACCTGTTAAAATATGTGGCCAAATGATTCATGAGATAACCGGTTTAGACAATACTGGAGCCCTCCTAGTAGCTGAGAAGAATATCAAAAAAAAAGAAGAAACCCTAACTCATTCTAAGTGGGATAAGAGAGCGATGAAAGTGAATGACATCTTCTAGCAAGATGTGATATTGGTAGCAATGCTACTAGGTTACAAGATGTTCCACAACAACAAACTTAATTATGTGTCAGGAGGAGTAGTTATGATGGCCTACAGAATGGTTAAAGAAAAAAAAAGATATAACTTATGTGAAATCCTAGTACAATAGTTCTTAGAGAATGTGAAAGTTATCAAGAAAGATAAGTCAAAGGCATTCAGCTTTGGTTCACTTTCGGTTCACATGTACATCTACGTTGAGCACAAATTTCTTGGAATGCACACTAGAGCATGGAAGAATGATATACCTACTGGTATTCAGATATAAGAAAGCTACCAAAGATAGGACAAAAATTTAGTAGATGGTGAACTATTTGCAATGACCAAAATTCTTCAAAGGAAAATGAAGGAAAGGTACAAAATACCTGAGGAGATAGTTGAGAAATACAAAGACACGATATGTTGCATGGTTGAAACTGATTGTGTATTCTTTGAAGTAGTTGAGCCTAGAAATAAATGGTCTCTGAGGTTCTCACAATGCAATTTGAACATGTATTAGCAGCTGAGGTAGACACATCTGAAGAGAGATGGGGAACTTATTGGGAAAAGTCAGAAAAAGTTAGAGAAGAACAGGATAAAGGGACAAGGAAGAGAAAGATTGACAAAATAGTTGAGGACATTTCTTTGAAGGTACAAATTACAAAGGAGCAGCTGAGAGAAGTAAGGACAAAAATGATAGAAGGATCCTCCAGCTTGGAAATTGAGGCACCTCCTCCTTCTGTAATAGAATAGACAGTAAGTCCTAGTACTCCTGATATAATTGATTTATTAGTTGCACATAAGAAGACAAGACAATTAAATGTACTTGTTGTAATACCCCAAAAATGGGCTATATGTTCATTAACCTCCTACATTGACCTATCGAACGAAATTGACATCAAAGTCCTAATCTAAGGCACATCTAAAGATCATCAAATCATAATTGATTATCTTAAATTCTGCATCAGGGAATATTCCTAATCATCTTAATTATCTTTAATTTAATGATTATTTGGCAATAAATCACATTTATCCTAAAGTTTGATTAATTGAATATTTTCATATTTAATTAATTAGATTTAATATTTGCCACTTAATTGTGTAATTAAATTTAATTATATCTATTATCAATTGTATTATTTAATTTTGACAATAAATCTAATATCATATGAATAATTGATTAAATTCTTATTTAATTAATTAAAGCAAGTTGTCATTATTTAATAATATAGTTTTTAATAAAAGTTTGATTAAATAATTGATTAACCCATAAATCAATTGTTTTATTTTTAAAAGCAATTAAGTTGGAAATAAATCACTTTATTATTAAATTAATTCATAAATAAAACATGCACAATCATAAAAGCAAACAACTATCAATTATCAATTAAAGCTAAACTCTATTTTGAGTTAAAACTTAGCTTTTGCATGTTTTTGTGAGTTAATTATCCTTTATTTAAAAATAACTCAAAAATCAACCTGAGTTATTTGAGTGATTTATGGCTTTTTATCCATGCACCTCCAAAGCCCTAGATTTCTATAAATTAAGGCTTTAGCTCATCTCTCAATCATCTCTCAATCATCTCTCAATCATCTCTCAAATTTGCATCCAAGGATCTCATATTTTTGCACAATCACGCTGGAGAATTGGAGGCTGAGGAATCAACTTGCAAATTCAAAGCTTTGTGAGATCAATTTCAATTACATAGTTTTTCATATCATAGCATAGAATTTCATAGCTTTGCATATCATTGTTAGATAGATCAATTCATAGCATATCAATTTCATCTAGCATAGATTCATATCGGTTTTTATCATTCTTATTGCATAGAAAATATCAAAAATATAAATTAATTGCATTCAATTTCATATCCATCTTTTGCATTCAAATCCTTCATTTAGGTGTCGTCTAGGTCACTGATCTCGATTACAATCTGAGAACATCAATCTTGCACCTACTAGAAGGCAGTAAATCGCTTGGTTAGATAGATTTCAATTTTGCACGATTTTGATTATAGCTAACCTCTAATGTTTTACTGAAGTGTTGTGTCTATAGATCAGGTACAATTTTCACACACACACCTATGAGCACACCTAGGAGATCTACAAGATCTAACAAACCAAGAAGCCCTAAGAAATGAAAGGTAGAAGTAGAAATAAAGAAGAAAGAAGAAAAGGTGACTAAGGAGAAAGAAGAAAAATAAGTACAGAAGAGGCCACAAGATCTATGGAAGCTAGACATCCAAATGTTATAAAAGATAGTAATAAGAGATGGAAATTTGAAGATAGTAAACATATATTATGAAAAGTATGATTCTAAAAATAAAGCAATAATTGAGGACACACTAATTGAGAAATTTTTAGTTTACAAAAAGAATTTGCTAGAAATAGAAGGCAGTATTCCTAAGGACTTGTACAAAAAGTTGGAAATAAGAAAGTAGTTAGCACATTCTGAGGATGAGACTATAAGAAATAAGGATATTGAAGACATGTTTCCAGTAGTCTCCATACAAGAGAGGGAGAGAATCATTAAAGAGATGAAACCTTTATTGAGGACTAAGGCCAAATTGGTGAAGGTAATGGAAAGAAAGTATGATGAGGTAATAGAAGATACACAAAAGGAATTGGACCAAATTTTTATGACCAACATGCCTTAGAAGACCTCACCTCCCAAGGTCACCGGGCTTACACCTTTGGGAATGGGAGAAATTTCTAAGATAGCTAAAGTGTGTGAGCAAGCAAGAAAAGTTGACATGCAACCAAAATTCTTTGTCTTTGGTGTACCTGTGACCCTTCACACCTCGCTTGATGTAAATGATCCATTTTAAGGAAATCTAGATAGTGCGATGATAGTAGAAGAAGAAGGACAAAAAGAGGAAGCACAAAAATAGGAAGAACAAATAGAGGAAAAATAAGAAGAGAGAGGATGGGAGAAGGAGAAACATCAAGAAGAAAGGCACAAAAAATAGACAAGAAAATAAAAAGAAATAGAGGTAAGAGTTGACCACAAACAAGAACCGAATACCTCCTCCACCCTATTGTTGGAAAGTATGGCCCAACCAGTGAGCACAGATGTGGAAAGCATGGATAAGGATTAGCTCATGAGGTTATCCTTTATGGAATTTTCTAAAGAAAAATAAAGGTTAGTACAAAAAGGGGACAAGAAGGTAAAGGTGATTGATAGGGCAGTGGAGATAGTGAACAAAATACTCCCTACACCTCTTATTTCTTAGGGAAAGGATGATACAAAGAATTTTAGCATGGCACTGGATAGCTTTGACATTCATTTTGAGTCACTGTTGAAGATCACATAGAATAAGGTTGAAAGGAGATTCCTAGAAAAGAAGTTGAAGGAAGTTTTTCATTCCATCTCATGTCACTTGGACATTTTGAATGAAACTACAATTAAAGCTAAGAGCTATGTGGTACAAGGAAGAAAGGCATGCAACTACTTCATAAATCCTATCATACATGTTAAGAATATTGAAGACATCATAGCCAAGGACATGGTTACATTAGAGAGCTTAATGGACAATTGTGAAACCTCCTCACAAACTGTGGTGGAAATGGACAAGCTGACATCCAAGATTTTGGATAAGATAAGCTTTATGAATATAGAGAGAGGGAGGGTAGTGGAAACATTTGGTTTTCTAAAGAGTCTAATCACTCCCAAGCTATTAATTCTTGAAGCTCATCAAAAAGAGATGGAGAAGAGAGAGGGGTCAATGATAAATTATTTACCTACCAAGCTAAAGGCAACTGAGACTTCATCTTATACACTAAATGGACTGATCCATGTTAGTGAGCTTCTGATCAAGTCATGGGATGATGAATTAACTACCTTAGAAGACTCTTTCCAAGACATTCTAAATCTGTTGATTAAGCACTAAGTCTTTTATCCTTAAGATTTTGAAATTTTGTAAGTACCTTTGCCATTGATGTCAAAGGGAGAGGAAGAGAAGAGGAAAATGAGAAGAGGAAAAATAATTAGAGGAAGAGAAGAGAAAAATGAGAAGAGGAAAAATAATTAAATTTAAAAAAAAGAGAAGAAAAGAGAAAAAGAAAAGAAAATTAAAACATGAGAATATGTATATAGAGAAGTAGAAGATAGTGTTTTGACACTTAGTCATTTTTCGCTAAGTATTGCCATCAATGCCAAAGACAGAGATTGTTGGAAAGTGATGTTTGAGAGCACTATGGATCACTTAAGGGTTTTCATTTATGGAAACACTTATGCTATATTGATTGCATGAAGTGAGTATAGGTACTGGAGACACAGTCATGAAAATGACTAAGTACAGAATTAGAATAACAGTATTCTGCAGTACTATTTTGGTCAACGAAGATGATATGTAATATATTATGGCTTGCGAAGTTATAGGAAGACATTTTGGGATATGTATGACCTTTAGTTCAGGTCACACATTTTTTTGTGTTGATATCTACAAGATACAGTACAATATGAAGGTATACGAAGACAGAGAAATAGTGAAATAGGGTATGTGAACAGTTGTGATGATTGAGGAAAGATTAGATGGAATGGTAAAGTGCTAAGTCATATGAAAGTTATATATTTCCAATACTTTGGTAATATAATATTTTTGACTCTATGCTTATCATTTGTATAATTAATTATTATGTTTTGTATTGTATTTGTGAAGCCGTTTGGATGAAAGAACTGATATAAGTATAGAGTGTTTTGTGGAAGCGATAAGTGTAAGAACTATGTTGATGATGTGATGGATGCAAATTTGGGATATTAGTAAAGGTAGATAGCAGTTGTGAGGTCTGAGATTGACAGAGCTATAACTGGAACTATCAAAGCATAGCAGATGCTTGTATTCTTCATTACTTGAAGAACACTTTTGTGATAAAGTTTTTGATTGTAAGAGTTGTAATCTCACCTCACCTTAACACGGTTTTTGTATACCCCTAATAGGTTTTTGTATTCCTCTAACAAGGAAATGTACTATGTAATACTCAGCTCCTGACAGGGCTAGATCTCCTAACAAGGATTCAATATTTTAGTGCATAGTTGTGGGTACCATCCCACCGGGGTTTTCCCTTGGCTAGGTTTCCTCAAAAAAAAAAAAATGGTTTTACGAGTTATGTGTTGTGTGTTTATGTTATTTTCATTTCAAAATTGATATGGTTTATTTGCAATTGGTTTAAGTTTAATTTAAAGTGTTGTAATACTTATTCACCCCTCCTCTCAGTATTACTTAATCCTAACATTCTCGAGGTTCTAATATGCATCATAAATAGAATCCACATAATATAATCATCATCATCATAAGACATAATAAAATGAGTCACCATCATATCAACCAGAAAGTGTATCAAAATATCAAATCATAAGGTATCAAAATGTGAATGTATCAATAGTGCTATGATGGGTCAGGGTCAAGCCTCACAAATTCATCAAAGTGTTTTATAACACTAGGAAAGAGAATTATGTGTTCCATCAATCACCGATGAAATTATCATTATAACATATGGTGATAAAGTATCCCAATCAGAGTAACTCATTCCACATGTCTTCATTCCGTTGCACATTCTCAAGGTAGAAGGTGTTTTCCAAAATTTTGCCCAAAATACATCATGGGTCGTAGATCCATGATCACTTATGTTTGTCAATAGTTAATGATAGATGTTGAGGGTCCCACTCAAGACATGCATCTTCTTTCTAGAGAAATTTTTTGAAAGGAGGAGGTTTTTCCTCAAATCAGCCTGAAATTCTTTGTGGGCCCTTGATTTTATGGTCACCCATTGGTTGTTGCAAAGAAATTCCTTATTCCCCTAGCCATGTATGTTACACTAATGTAGATTCATCAGGATACCTATACTAAGGGAGTAAATTTATTTCATTAGAAATGGAAGATGCAACAAGAGCTATGGATTTGATGCATGTGCCACCAAGAGTTCTCTTAGTAGCATGAAGGATAGAAGGAGGTCAATGGATGAATATAATAGAGGATGTTGGGAACAAGTGAAATGGTTCCACATGGACGCTTGGGATTTCACTTCAAGATGATGCAGATTCTAGAGGACATAATTGTGACCATTGATACAAAGGGAAAGAGATGGATTTTTGAAATACTAAAATTACAGATATAAAATCCAATGGCTATTTACAGACTAATAGAGCAATTTTGTGCCTAATGACATTTGCAGATTGTTTTTCTTGTGATCATTATAACTTTTCTTGTTGTAATCTGGCAGTTGCAATCATTGACATAGGATTAGGTTTTCTTCACAAAGCGTCATGTTGATTTGAATCTTCTATGCATCCTTTCATTTGCATATAAATGAGGATACCAAAATCAAGAAGGCTCTGGAGGACTAGATTTGAGAGATATATACCAATTTTTAATTAGGATTGTAGATCAGAAGTCATGACTTGCAACATGAACTTATATATTATTCTTTCATCATCAATAAAGTTTTTATGTTTTTTGTTCATTTGAGGCATAGGGATAAATCACAAGTTGAATTAGTCCTTTGTGGTCACCAAGGTAATTGGTGAGTTGTTCTTGATAATTCTTGTGCATTAAGGTCCTTCATAGAATTCTTTGTTTGATAAACAGGGATAATGTGAAATATACATGGGTTTCCTCATCCTAGTCTAATTGGTCTTCCCACCAAAGCAGTTAAAATCCTATTGGACTAGTATTGAATTGCATATATGATTGGTTTTCTGCATTTAGAGTAGAGGAACAATTGATAATATTCTGATGTATATTGTCCCATAAAGTTGTACACAATAATCTTCATTATGGTAGACTCTATTTCACAAATGAATAAGGCATTGATCTTTAGGATCATTGAAAAATAATAATTGGATTCATACTTTAAGTTAATGACTCTTTTCTACATCTCCTTCTTCCAAGCCTCATTTTCATTATTAATAAATCTTATATAAATATTATAATTTTCAAGCAATATACTTTTAAATAAATTTCATTTTTAAGTATCCAATATTCAGTAGTCTCAAACATTCTCATTTGCAAACATATTTTCAAGAATTTTTACATATTGTACCAAGTGTTGCATACTAAGGATTCCCTAAGTCCTTGGCATTTGGAAATGATCCTGGCTGCAATTGTGATCAACTAATCTATTATAAAAATCCTAAGGCCTAAGGGGAAGGCTTAGGAATAGGTGCACTTGCCTTGGTCCTGCAAAGCCAAAAGTGCAAAAGACTTGGATCTTTGGATCAATCTTGTCAAGTTGTCCATAACAGGTTGGATATCCTAGCATTGAGTTGGCAAGGCTCATAGGATTCCAACTTGAATTTTTGGGAACCAACACAGTGATTCTATTAGCCCACAATGCTAGATTTAACTTTGAATCCCATGCTCTTTTATTATTATCTAACATTCTCTTCATTATCTTCAATATGTTCTTATTTCTAGACTTTTCCTAACCATTTCCTTGGGGATGATAAGGTGAAGAGTAGGATAAATTAATACCATAGGACTCCTAGAAATTAGAAAAATCTTTTGATCTAAAACACATTCCATTGTCTACTATAAACTTATAAGGAACCCCAAACCTGGTTAGGATGTTCTCCGTAAAGAATTTGATTACAACCTTACTTGTATCCTGCCTAGTTGGTTTTTCTTCAACCCATTTGGTGAAGTAGTCTATTTCCACCAAGATCCATCTATGACCTCCACTTGATTTATCAGTAATCTCACCAATAAAATCAACACCCCACATCTAAAAAGGCTCCTCAATATGTAAAGATCTAAGAGGTAAAGCGCCATCATACTTCAACTTCCCTAAAAACTTCTAGCATGGCTCACATTTTTTGACATATGAATGAAAACACTTGAAAAGATGAGGCCAATAATATCCAACATGTAAGATCTTATGTGTTGTAGTCTTTATTGAAGAGTGCCCCCCGCGAACTCCTTCATGAAACTCTTTAAGGATTGCAGATGTCTAATACACATCTAAACAAAATAATAAAACATCATATATATTTTTCCAATATAAGTCTCTTTAGATCAATACACACCTAGCTACTTGGAATTTTATGGTTCTCTTCTTTTTGTCATTAAAACCTTCATGGAATTTTATGTCTTAAATAATAAATCAATCCTTGTACCAATGGGCATTGTTCAATACTTACCTCTGCATGTTCCTACTCTACTTCATTTACTTGAGATGCTTCTAAATTTGAATATTCCATAAGTCTTTCAATGCCTTTACCCCTTACCAATTTGGCAACCTAGATATTAATACTAAACTCCTAAATTTTATTTATCCATCTGCACCTCCTACTAGTGGTTTCTACTTGTCTGAATAAATATGTTACTACATCATTTGGCACATAAGCTGTCACACTTTCTCCAACTAGATATGGCCTAGAGGACTTTACTTCCTTTACCAATACATACACCTATTTTTCATTTATGTCATAATTCAATTCTTTGTCTTGTAAAGTCTTGCTAAAAAATGCCACAGGCTTCTCAGAACCTTCATCATTTTTCTGTAACATGACAACTACTATTATGTGATAAGAAGTGAAAGAGAAGACTTGAAAATCCTTTGAAAGATATGTAGATTTAAGAATAGGGGATTCTTTTATTGCCTTTTTTATATTATCAAATGATTCTAAGGCTTCATTGGTCCACTTAATTTATAATCCTTTCTTGATTATTTTAACAATTGGTTTTACAATTTTAGAAAAGTTAGACATAAATCTCCTGACAAAATTGATTTGCCAAAAGAAGGATTGAATAGATTTGACAGATTTAGGTTTTTGGATCTTATCTATAGAAATAATTATTTCAAGGTATATCCTCACACCTTCCTTTGACACAATATATTCGAATAATTTACCTTCTATAACTCCAAAATGACGTTTCTTAGGATTAAGTGAAATACCATAGTCTAAAGCCTTTAACAAAAATTTTTCAAGATGGTTACAATGTTCTTCTTCTTTCTTAGAGTATTTTGTCAAATCATCTTGATAAACAACCAAAATGGAATCAATTAAACCATCAAATGTTACATCCATGGCTCTTTGGAAAGTATCTCCAGTATTTTTAAGTCCATATGGAATTCACACATAGACATATGTTCCCCATGGAGTTGTAAAGGCTATCTTATACAGTTCTTCTTATTTTACCTTCACTTGATTATATCCTAAACAAATTTCCATCATGGAGAGCCATTCATTTCTTGTCACCTTTTGTAATAATTCTTCCATGTTAGGCAATGCATAATTATCCTTTAACAATGACACATTTAAATTCCTAAAATCCACACAAAGCCTTATGTCACCGTTCTTCATTTTGATAGGTAATAAGGTAGATACCCATGTTGAATGCCTGATAGGTTTGATGATCCATGCATCTCTCAACTTCATCAGATCTTCCTTTATTCTTGGAGCCAATGTTGGGTTTATAGGCTATTATCTTTTGCTAAATGGTTTTGCATCTAGCTTCAAAGATACCTCATGCTAAAAAAGATCTTCTCTATATTCTTTAAGGTCATCATATGACCAAGAAAATACATGCCTATATTTTCTCAATAGAATGATTAAGTATGATCTGATCTTGGGGGTAATTTTTTTTCTAATGTATACCTTTATGGGTGTATGCTCATTTCCTAGGTTTATTTTCTCTACATCATCCTTATTTTCAAGACTTGACTTCAACTCCACTCTATCCTTATTGTCAAAAAACTCTCCAATGCAACTAATCCTCTTTTTTTTTTTAACAATACTACTTCCTTTCCTTCATCCTTATCCACATATACATTCCAACGTATGAGTTGATCTTTTTATTTATCTTCACCTATGAGAAATTTCATTAATGCATGCCCATGGTCATCTTCAAACACTTACCAATTCTAAATATTGTCTAGTATTGCTAGTCTTATTTTGACTTTAACCTAAGTGATATCTTCAAAAGGAATATTGTTCTGCCTGATAGCCAAGTTAGCCATAAAATCTGACAAAATATTTCTAGATCTATCAATCGAATTAATTAAAGTGCATCAAAGGATTCCAACTGATCCCACACTTCATTCCTATAGTATTTTAATTTGGTATTTTTAGTAAAAAACTTATTTCTAACTTGAGACACAATTAAATCTAAATCTCCAAAAATATTCAATATTTTTATTCCATGTTTATAAGCAATTTTCAGCTCTAACAAGAGTGCTTCATATTTAGTTTTATTATTAGTACATTAAAAATCTAAGAGGAAATAAAATTTAAAAGATTTTCTAGGAGAAATAAAAACCACTCTAGCACCATTCCCCTCTTTATTGCAAGCACCATCAAAATACAACTACCACCTCATTTCTTGATCTTTCTTTGCATGAATTTCAATCTGCTCATTATTTTTCATTGCATTTTTAGTAATACTTATCTTGAATTTATCCATGTCAGTGTGGCAGAAATGATTCACCTACTCTGGATCAACATTTTTAATTATATATGATGATCTAGGTTCCCTGTGGATTTTTACTTCCCTTCCATTCACTAGAATAGTAGCATAAGATAAATCTAATTGAATGTGTCCTCCTACTAAATTAGACCATTATCTAGACAAGAGCATTCCATAATTAGAAGGTACTTCTACTACATTGATATCAATTCTATATGACACTTCAAGACAAGTAGGGAATTTAAATTCTACATTCTTCATTATTCCAACAATAGGTACAGATCTATTATCCATACAATAACATTTTTCATAAGTAGTATCAAATTTCATTCCAAGCTCCTTCATAACTTCAAACGGCATGATATTTATTGTTTCTCCTGAATCTATCATACAATTCTTAACCAAATTTTTGTTAATTAACAATGTAAGATAAAAAAAAGATCTACTTGTGTTCCATTTTTAGTGATAGATGTGCCTAAATATACAACTGGTGGTGCTTCATTTATTTGTTCTTGATTAGATTCTTCTTTAGAAACATTACCTATGCCAAACAATATTTTCAAGGTCTCATTCTTATATTCTAATACTTTCATTATTTTAGGAAATGGAATAGAAATTTTCACCTATGATAATGCATTAGATATAAAAGAATTGTTAAATGAAGATTTTTCACTGACCATTGGCTTGTCCAGTGGTTTGGTTACCTTTGGAACTTCTACATGTTCTTATTTTTGGGTGTCATCTTTGTTCTTCTTTGAAGTGCTTGTCTGGTTGCTATTTGTTTTACCACTTTGGCAAATATTCTAGTAGGCTTCCCTTGATCAATATTTAATGTCCTATTCCTTAATTGGTAACTACTTCTTTCTTGTGCCAAGCTATTGACAAACTAAAACTAATTGAATATCTTGAGGAGAGTTTGACAATGGAATGGATAATTGAAATACAAGTGATCGATGATCACCGAGATTAAAGTATATGTAATACAATTAAATTAGTTTTATGTATTGTCATTGATGTCAACTAGTTTTGACTGTACTTATCATGATCGTTACAAACATCTTAAGAAAGAAAAATGGTAAAGGAATGAGATATCTACATAAAGATGAGATGGATGAGAAAGATATGGATATGGTATGCATTGGGTAACTTATTGATAAGTCTATGACATTATGTTAGTTATTTGATTGTAATAAATGATTCTATTATGTATTGTAGATCAAGACTGAACAAGTTTATATGGTCAGTAAATGAAGATACCAGTATACACTGAGCAAGTGTAGTGTATACCAAGTTTAGTATTAACCGAGCTAGTTATCACCAATGCATTATGGTATTGACCGAGTGAAAGAAATAAATGGAGTTTTGTGACATCTGACTAAAGATGATGAGCTAAACAATTTTTTATAATTCTGAGGTAAATGATAATGTTTGTTATGATGATCAAACATCAGAAAAAATTAAAAGATGATCGGATGAAGGAGAATGAAACGTGTTATTGACACAACTGTAGAGGAAGGTTAAAGCAAAAAAATCTATGGTGAAGATTAAGAGGAAAAATTTATGGATGGAAATAAAACATTTTATGATGTCTATATAAGGAGACATGAGATTCATTATTGAGTCTGGCTGTTGCAAGAGAATTCATGTGAAAAGATTGTTTTCATGCAACACTAATCAAAATAGTTGAAGATAGAACCGAGAAAAATTATAGACAACGCTGAGCATCAAATAAAGTAATTATCGAGAAAAATAGAGTTGGAAGAAACAACGATGTTCAATTTGAATCAGATCATTATTGTATTAGTTTAATGATTACTACAGATAAATCTCTTAACTGAGTGGGACTTAATAGTCTTTATATTTCAATAAGACATTCAATGAATGTTGATTAATTTCTTGTTGACCCCATAGTGAATGTTTGGTCAAGGGAGAACTTTTAGTGATAAATCCTCTAACCAGGTCACACCTCACAATGTGTTTTGTAACCTTTAACAATGTTGGCTGCTAACCAAGCTCACTTCAGAAGAGTGAATTATTTTGGGTTACCGGTCCTAGGTGGTTTTTCCCCTAACATGGTTTCCACATTAAAAATCTGTGTTATATGTGTATGGATGTGTTGACTTGTTATTTTACTTTACACATTTATATAACTAGATAGATCGGTAAACATAGTATTTAATTTAATGGTTATCAGTATATGAAGAGAAAGGCACAGTTGATATTTTACTAAGTTGATTAATTGATTTGAAAGTTTTGATATATACATCTGGGAGTATTTCGGACTATAGGATAAATGGACTTAATTGATTCACCGACCCTCTTAGTTATCTAACAATTGGTATCAGAGCATAGAGTGCTTGGAAGGAAAATTTGGAAGGACTTAAGCTAAAGATCACAAGATGTATAAGAGAGATGTGCCAAAGATGAACAAAGACAACTTATCAACATGGAAAAGAAGAGTGAGATTGTATCTATCATGAATTGGATATTCAGCAACATACTACTTAGATAAATAATTCATCTTACCTACTGGACCTTTGACTGTTGATCAGATGAGAGAAAAACATGAACATAATACTTTAATGATATAGCTTTTTTCTTCCTTATCTAATGTCAAATTTTAAGATGTTAAGACATGTACTTCTACTAAATAGATGTGGGACAAGCTTACACTAGTTCATGGAGGAGATGTGAATGTGCTAAGGGCTAAAGTTGAAAGTCTTAGAGGAAAGTTTGATGACATGAAAATGAAAGAAGGAGAGAACATATCATTGTACAACAACTGAGTCAAGGAGATTGTCAATGCTATTCGAGGAGCAGGAGGTATTATTGAAGAAGACACGGTTGTACGTAAAATTCACAGAATCTTGTTTCCTACTTATTCTATTAGAGTATCTACAATTCATGAGATGAGATCAGCTCGGGTAATCATATTACACTTGAAAGTCTAATCAGTAGATTTACTGCTTTTGAGTTGAATAAATTTGATAATAGGTTGTTCCTACTATTGAGTCTACATTTATGTCATCTCTGAAAATTGGTAAATCAAGTAGTAAACACATGATAATAAATAAGAGTGATAGTAAAATTGATGAGGATGAACTTGATGAGCTTGAAGCATTAATGCCTAGAAGACTGCAAAAAGATAAAGGAAGATACAGAGGAAAATTACCTTTGGTATACTTTAATTGTAAAGAGATTGCCCATATTGCAACTAGATGTCCTAACAAGAAAGAAGATGATAAAGACAATGAAAGATCTAGTGAAAGGAAATCTGACAGAAGAGATAACTGATAACACAGAGGCAATCAACAATATGACAAAAGAAGTAACTGAGATTATAAAGACTAAGGCAAGAAGGCATGCTACCTTATTGAAGATGATGATGATGACACTGACACCAACACTGATGAAGACATTAAGGAGGTATTCGTAGCTTTGAAAGAAGATTTAAAAGAAGAAGAAATGTATGTTGAAGCAACACTTATTTCTAAAGTTAGCGAGAATGATACTTGGATTATTGATAGTGGCTATACACATCATATGACTAGTGATGAAGAAAAAATTGAATACCTTGAACATTATAATGGTGGATCAATTAAAATGGGAAATGATACACCTTGTCTAGTAAAAGGAAAAGGGTCAATATTGTTGAACAATAAGATTAGATGTGAGAATGCATATTAGGTGAAGGGACTTAATTATAATCTGTTGAGTGTAGCATAGCTGAATAACACAGGTCACCAAGTTGTATTTGAGAATAGGAAAGTGAAAATTTATAATGAGATTAGAAATTTGGTCAGTACTAGTGAAAAATATAAAGGTAATCTATTTTATCTTGACAATGCTGAAACTTCTTGTTTATTGGCTATAACTTAAGATATGTGCTTGTGGCACAAAAGGTTATGTCATGTGAATTTTGACAACATAGTTAAGATCAGTAAGAAAAGGAGAGTTAGAGGTATGTCAAAATCTAGTTTTAAGAGAAAAAACTATTCATCTAATGCTATTTTGGAGTTAGTTCATACCGACTTGTGTAGTCCTATGAGAACTAAAATTTATTATGGAGACAACTATTATATCTTGTTTGTTGATGACTACTCTAGAATAATGATTGTCATGTTCTTACAATAAAAATATGAATCTTTTAAGATGTTTAAATGGTTTAAAGATAAAGTGGAAAAAGAAAGTGGTAAAGAATTAAAATTCTTCAGATTAGATAGAGGTGGTGAATTTATTTCTGATGAATGATCACTAACTTTTGTAATGAGCATGGAATTAAGAGATAGGTTTTTGCACTGAGGACACCACAACAGAATGGGATTGTTGAAAGGAGGAATAGATCTATTGTTCATTATTCTAGAACACTAATGATTGAAAAGGATGTTGTACAGATATACTGGAGATAATCTATTAGTGCTATTTTATACACATTGAACTGAGTTCAACTGAAGAAATATTCAAATAAGACACCTTATGAATTATGGTATGGTTACACACTGAATGTAAGTTATTTCAGAATATTTAGAAGTAGATGTTACATTCTAAAATATAATAGAAATGGGAAATTTGATTCAAAAGGAGATGAAGGACTATTCTTAGGATATTCTACTAAAAGAAAAGATTACAAATATTTGAATAAGGATACTAACAAGATGATTAAAAGTGAAAATGTGAGAGTTGATGAATTTTCTGAGAAAAATCATGAAGGAAGAAAAAGGAACCAGAAGATTATGGTAGATTTACTTACATTGAGAAACCTAACACACTACCTAAGCAACAGCCTGGCGTTATCGAGAAATAGGGTAATGCTATCGAGCATCATTCTTTACAAACTGAGAATCAACAAATAGTTATCGATGAAGGTCATTGTCCTACACTGAGTGAAGAACTGAACCTATACTTACAAAATATGTTAGTAGACATCATCCATATAATTATATTATTGAAGACAAGAAAGCTGGCATGATGACAAGAAGTAAGTTGAGAAACAATACATGCTTAGTAGTTTGTGAATTTGAACCTAAAACTATTAGAGATTCCCTTGAAAATGATGAATGGATTAAAGCCATGAATGTAGAAATTGAGCAAATACAGAAAAACAAAACATGGGCATTGCTACTGAGACTGAATGATAAAAATGTAATTGGAACCAAATGGATATTCAGAAACAAGTTGATTGAAAATGGAGATGTCACTAGGAATAAGGAAAGACTTGTATGCAAAAGGTATGCACAAGAAGAAGGGATTGACTATGGTGAGACTTTTGCACTAGTTGCTAGACTTGAAGGAGTTAGAAAATTGCTTGCTTATGCTACTTATTAAGGATTTAAAGTCTATCAAATGGATGTTAAATTTCCTTTTCTGGATGGAATACGTGAAGAAGAGGTATACATTGAACAACCTAAAGGTTTTGTTAATACTAATCAAAAGAACATGGTATGTAAGTTGCAAAAAGCACTATATGGATTGAAACAAGCACTGAGAGCATGGTATGAAAGACTGCATTCCTATCTTATCAGTATTGGATTTGTTAGAACAAGTGACAACAATAATTTATACTTGAAAGGTGAAACTGATGATAAGATTCTTATTGCTGAAATTTTTGTTGATGATATCATATTTGGAGGACATGATAATCTATGCAAATCATTTGCTGATGAAATGAGAAAATAATTTGAAATGTCAATGTTTGGAGAGATTAAATTTTTTCTTGGTTTGCAAATTTTACAACAAAGTGAAGGCATATACATTACTCAATCAAAGTACATAAAATAAGTATTGAAGACCCTTGAAATGAAGGATTTAAAACCAGTCGGTACACCTATGGTCATTGGATGCAAATTGACAAAGGATGATCAGTCAACTGAGGTAAATTAGATACTATATAGATCAATGATTGGTAAGTTGATGTATGTTGTACATAGTAGACTAGATATTACACATGCAATTGGAATTGTAACAAGATTTTCTGCTAATCCTAAAGAATCACATATAAATTTTGTAAAAATAATTTTGAGATACTTGAAGAACATTGAAAACTATGGTTTGTGGTACAAGAAAGAGGGAAATTTCAAACTGAAAGTTTACACAGATGCATATTGAGCTGTAAATATTGATGATAGAAAGAGCACTACTAGTGGAGCATTACTTTTGGGAGAAAGACTAATTACTTGGATAAGAAAGAAACAAGGATGCATTTCTCAATCCACTACAGAAGTAGAATATGTTTTTGTTGCTTCTAATTGTCTAACATTGCATGGATAAAACAACCTTTAGCAGGAAAGAATGAAGAGATCACTGACCTAGTGATAATATATTGGGATAACACCAATGCAATAAACATTTATGAGAATCCAATGATGTGTACAAAGACAAATCATATATCTATAAAGTATCACTACTTGAGAGAACAAGTACAAGAAAAGAAAGTGAAACTAGAGTATGAGAAATCAAAAGAGCAACTTGTAGATATATTTACTAAACCCTTACCTAAGGATACATTTGAGTACTTGAGGACTAGACTAGGGGTCCATCCCCTATGTATCAGTCACTAAGGTGATCAGGAGGTTGCATCAACCTATACTTTATCAAAATATCAAATAATGTTGATGCATGATGTTCACACTTTAGGTTTCCTCAGGTTGTGAAAGCTGAGAGATGAAAAACAAACTAAAACTGCATATCAGTACATGCAAGGTACTTGATCTAAACTGAACACGAAAGATAATATTTTGGCTATTGAAGAGATATTTATTATTTTTTGGCATTTTTCAAAGGGAGAGAAGAATCAATGAAATATCTATCTAAAGGCAGAGAAGATAATAGGATAAAAAGATACATACACAGGGAGAGAAGATCAAATCTACAAGGAGAGACTACATGAAGTATTAATGTTGTGTAGTGATTAAACATATTAAATGAACAAGCTAGGGAGAGCTTATCGAGTTACAACATTTTATTATAGAGTTGTATAACACATGTTTGTTATTCTATGGCATATTTCATATTATTTTTCCATCAATGCCAAAGGGAGAGATTGATAAACTACAACTGATTGAATATCTTGAGGAAAGCTTGACAATGGAATGGATAATTGAAAGACAAGTGATTGATGATCATCAAGCTACTAAAGTATATGTAAGAAAATTAAATTAGTTAATGTATTATCATTGATGTCAAGTAGTTTTGACTGTACTTATCATGATGGTTACAAACATCTTAAGAAGGAAAATTGGTAAAGGAATGAGATATATACATAAAGATGAGATGGATGAGAAAGATATGGATATGGTATACATTGGGTAACCTATTGATAAGTCTATGACATTATGTTAGTTATTTAATTTTATTACATGATTCTATTATGTATTGTAGATCAAGACTGAACAAGTTTATGTGGTCAGTAAATGAAGATTTTAGTATACACAGAGCAAGTGTAGTGTATAGCGAGTATAGTATTAACTGAGCTAGTTATCACTGACGCATTCTAGTATTGATCCAGTGAAAGAAATAAATGGAGTTTTGTGACAACCAACTAAAGATGATGAGATGGACAATTGTTTATGATTTTGAGGTAAATGATAACATTTGTTATGATGATCAAACATATGACAAAATTAAAAAATGATCAGATGAAGGAGAATGAAATGTGTTATTGACACAACTACCAAGGAAGGTTAAAGTGACAAAATGTACGGTGAAGATTAAGAGGAAAAATATATGGATGGAAATAAAAAGGATTATGATGTCTATATAAGGAGACATGAGATTCATTATTGAGTCTAGTTGTTGTAGGAGAATTCACATGAAAAGATTCTTTTCATGTAACACTGATCAAACTAGTTGAAGATAGAACCAAGAAAAACTACAGACAACACCAAGCGTTAGAGAAAGAAATTACTGAGAAAAATAGATTTGGAGGAAACAAATATGTTGAATTGATTATTGATCAGAGGTATTTTTGAGCTTAGCATAGATCTAAAAATCAACAAATCAAAGTTGTATTTGAATCAGATCATTACTGTATTAGTTTAACCATTTCTATAGATAAATCTCTTAACAGAGTGGGACTTAACAGTCTTTATATTTAAATATGACATTCAATGAATGTTGATTATTTTTTTGTTGACCCCATAGTGAATGTTTGGTCAAGGGACAACTGCTAGTGATAAATCCTCTAACCAGGTCACACCTCATAGTGTGTTTTGTAACCTTTAACAGGGTTGGCTCCTAACCAATCTCACTTCAGAAGAGTGAATTATTTTGGGTTACTAGTCCCATGTGGTTTTTCCCCTAATAGGTTTTCCACATTAAAAATCTATGTGTTATATGTGTATGGATGACTTGTTATTTTACTTTACACATTTCTATAACTCGATAGATCAGTAAACACAATATTTAATTTACTAGTAATCAGTATATGAAGAGAAAGGCACAATTGATATTTTACTGAGTTGATTAATTGATTTGAAATTTTTGATATATACATCTAGGATTATTTGGGACTATATAAAAATTGGACTTAACTGATTCACCTTCATCTCAATTATCTAACAGCTACAATAGTACATGCCATTTTTTCTTCATCTATCATTCTCCTCAAACTAGGGGTTTCATCATCTAAAAATATTTGTTGGGAATTTCATTATTGGTACATATTTTTTGAATCATTATCCGGTGTATACTCATCATCAAAGGAAATATAGTCATCTCTTCCCCATGATGGCTCAGATGCAAAATAATTCACAGTGGATTGTTGATCATAATCTTGATTTTTATCCTCTAGAAAACTTTGAGCAATCACACATTTTTTAAGTGCATGGGACAACCTCCAAGCATCACACCATGGAAAATCTTCTACTAAATTATTTTTTCTCCTTAAAGGATCAAGATTCTCCTTGTTGTGTTTAGGCCTCTCACGTCGACCATCCTTCCAATTTGTATTGTATGGCATATCTTGAATTCTAGGCCTATCATTTTTGTATGTCGATGGTTTGTCATTTCTATTTTTCCTTACCCTTATATCTTTGAGCATGTCCATTATTTCTTTTAATTCATTCCTTTTAGGAGATTTGGGATTTTAAAACTTAGAATCATCTCTTTATTTATTTAGCTAGAATATTTTTTATTGTTTTCAATAGTTGCAATAATTTTAATAGATTGTTATAATATTGTTGGCCTATGTGATCTAATTTCATAATGAGTCTTACTGTCAAATTAAATTAAGGAGAAATTAATAAAAAATGAATCAACAGGCCTTATATCCCTTGGTATTATATTTATCAATTCATTGAATCTTTTATTGAACTCTATAACAGATTCATTAAAAATATTCTTATTGTTGGTTATTTCATGAGAAGAAAAAGAAGTATCAATGTGATCACCAAATTCATCAATGAATTGTGTTGCAAATTCTTTCCAACTAGAGATTGATGCATCAAAGAGTCCTTTGTACCATTCTCCAACATCTTCAATTAGCGATTGTACAAATAATTTCATGAAAAAATATTCAAAATGAATTTCAAACTCTTCAATTGTGTTCTTTAGAGTGATAACATGTTCAACAAACTCTATCCCATTTAAATTGAACTTTGGAATGGTTTTTCTCAATTCATTTTGAATAGGATTTGGATAGTCCACTATCCTACTAAATCCAATTGTCTGTATCTCTCAATCACCATAGGTTCTCTTAACCTAGCATTATGTCCACCTTGATTTTTTATTCTTGGCCCCTAATTTTGATGATTCAAGCCTCCTTGATTTAAATGATTCATGCCTTTGGGTTATAACTACCATTATACTAGTTACCAATATTTTGTTGCCTTGGGTTAACATGGTCATAATTTTCCCCATTTTTTGGTTGTCTCTAATGACTATTTCTCTCATTATTATTATTCCCATTTCTTTACCCAGTGCTTGGTTCAAACAAGGGATTGGTATGAACAGTGTTAAAAATTTTCTCTCCATTTTTTCTATGAGGAGGATTATATCTAGATGTTCTATCATCCCTTTTTGTCCTTTATTATTCAATTATTTCTTACCTCATCATTTCATCTCTCATGTCTTGGTCTATCATCTTTATTTTCCTTTTCTTTTGGTTAAGAATGTGCACTTCTCTACATTCCCAACTTCTCCAATATTTCATCTGGTTGCCTTCTAAGATCTCTAGCCATCTTCTCATCTTTTGAGCCAGTGTTAGCCATTTTAAGAAAAATGACATCCTATTATAGATCCTCTTCTTATTCATCTTCTTCTTCATGATTCATTTCATACTAAGGATCATGAAATTCTATATTGACTTTGAAAAATGGATTATGGTTTTCCACGTTATCTTCTGGACTGTGATGATTTGATGTGGGAGCTTCCTCATTGTTGAAAACTCTTATTTCCCTTTTAGGGAAACTCTTGTATCCTACAAATGTCATCTTTGATTTTGAACCTTTATTTCTATTCAATTTCCTTTTAGGACTCAACTCAATGTGGTTGTTATGTCCCTTACTAAGAGATCTTCTAACCCACATGTAGTTCAATGGAAAATGCCTAGGATCTTTACTTACCCTCTTGCAAGATAGATTTTTAATCATAAATTATTGGTAGAGTAGCCAGCTCACTTAGAGGAAAACAATACTTATTTCTATGAGTTCAAATCTCTAGTAGACTCTTAATTACATCATCAAAGCTTCTAGGTAAACTTCAATGTTGTCTTTCATTGAAAACTCCACAGAAGAGTCTCTAGTCTATTGGTTCCCAAAACCACAAATTAGAAATCCAAGAGTTTTTCTACTCCTCCTAAAGACTTCTCAATCATCTTTGGCCAATGAATGAGACTGATCACTTGATCAAATTCCCCTGCACTTTAGGCTTCACTAAACCAATGCAAGTAAACCTCTACCTCAAACCCAATCTTCTAGTCAAAGGATTTTTTATAGAAGATTTAAATAACCTCTTCAAGATGGAAATGATCCTTGAAGGTTGGTGTAGACATGAAAAATTGGCAAAAGGCTTAAATCAATAAAAAGGTGCAACAAATCATCAAAATAGCATGAAAAATCAATAAATGGAACAAAGGAAATTCAATTAAATGATTAAATGATTAAATAAAGCTTGAAAAGGGGAAAAACACTATGAAATTGATTAAATTCAATTAATGACATAGTTGTTGAAATGAAAAATCAAAATGAACATCTTACCCTTCATGGCTAAATTTAATTACTTTAATTAATTAATAAATACTAATTTCCCTCAACAAAGCAAAAAGGAGACAAAATGGACACAAATCACTCACTTTTGTTGAAATGGTCCAGCCTTTTGAAACCATTTAAATGATTGTCCCCTCCTTGTCCCTCCATTTATGGACAAAGCAAAGCCAATTGACCTTACCCAAGCATAACCATGGTTATCTCACTCTACCCCCTACCCTTGGGAACATCTTATATATTGAAGGCATTTAGAAGCATAATTCATCCACTCCATATCTTTGAATTGCAGCAAAGCTCTGGCAATTTGCATCCACATCACTCACTTATCATTTTTCATTGCTAATTAGCTTAAATTGCATTGATCATAGTAGATTGTTCATCAAATAGAGCTAGAATTTGATAGAATAGATCTAAATTTGCATATCATATAGCTTAATTCTCATCTTTAGAGTGTCACTAGTGAGGATCATAGCTGAGAGCCTCATTTACCACTTTATTTTAGAGATCCATGAGATATTTAGATTAATTATGCATTATTTAGATTAGTTTGCTTTGAATAGTGTAATTGTCTTTTAAATCTTGTTATTTCATGAAGGTGTAAAACTCACACACACAAATGGCACCCACCATGGGGCCCTAGGCCTCAAATCCATCATTATTTCCATGTTATTTGCAAAATTTAGGCTAGAATTGCATAAATTTGCTTACTGTTTGCAGGTTACAGAAAAGAAATCACGCCTGCCAGTAAAGAAGTCATGCCTAAAGAAAAGAAATGTCGCCGATGGAAATTAAAATATTGCCTACAGTCTGAACTCTTACACTTGTTAGCCTGCAGAATCACGCTTTTGACGAAAGAAATCACGCTCTCAGAAATTAAACTCCCGCATTTTGGAAAAAGTGTTGATGCCTTTTGTCATTTAAATGTCACGTGATCAGAATTAAAAAGCCACGGCCAAGGAATCATTTTACATTTGGTGTGAAGGGAGTACTCTGCCTTATCCATTTAATTTCTCGCTTCCTTCATTTTAAATGTCGCCTTTGATTAATGAAATATCGCTTTTCTAGCATTAGTTTTTCACGTTTAATAAAGATTTCACGCATAGATACAATTTGATATCGCACCTGGTTATTTAAATCTCGCTTGAGCCCCTTATGGTGATGCTCGCGGTTAATGTAATCACGTCTTTATTCAATTAGATCTCGCGTTCAGTATAGACAATGTCGCCTGACTGTGCATTTATATTTTGTCAAAATAATCACTGTTGTCGTGTCTGGTAAAGATTTCACGTGTAGATAAAATTTGATATCGCACCTGGTTATTTTAATCTCGCTTGAGCCCCTTAAGGTGACGCTCGCGGTTAAAGTAATTATGTCTTTGTTAAATTAGATCTCGCATACAATCTGGACAATGTCGCATGGACTGTATTTTTGTGTTTTATCAAATTGTTAAAATGATGACTGAATTTTAACTGTATGTCCATTTTTCTATCTTAGGTACAGGTTATGTCGCAGAAAAGTGCTCAAAAATATTTTTTTTTTCTTTTTTGCATGCAAAAAAGAAATAAAAAAGGACGTCCTATTAGAGTATACCTTGCACCTTTTGGATTTAATTTGCAAATATTTGAGTTCAAAATAAATCAAGAGCATAATCAATTTGATCATTTTAAGCTTTTTGATTTTGGTTTCCCCTCACTTTGTTTGTATTGTGCCGACTAACTTGTTGGTGGAGGGAATGTTTTGCTAAGGTAAGGGAAGGATTTGGAGAGAAAATAAAAAAAACTACTACTTAAAAATATTCCTAGCCTTTGCTAGCATCGTTTGAGGTATTTTTCTCATCAAGCTTGCACATTCCCTTAGCTTGTGGCATTTCAAAGTTCAAAACATAGTTTAATCATAAAAGGGAAAGAATAAACACTTCAATTCTAAGAACCCCTTTGTCATGGGGTTGAAAAAGAAAAATTGATTGTAAGTGTTTGGGAGAAATCCACTTTTCATGCTTTCAATGAACATGTTTAAAACTTAGTGGGCTCACCTCCTGAGATTGCCTTAAAAGGGCCGGTGAGAGGGATAGCCCAAAGTGGGATACACTTGCTTTTGCCGTGAGAATCCGACCCACTATAAAAAGAAACGCGTGTATCCTTTAATGGGGTGCACAACAAAAGGATTTTAGCTCTTTCAAACTTTCTCTAGTAGTCCTAACTGATTGCGCAAAATTGTACTTCAGTGCGTGTGGGAAGCCCCTTAACATACTTGGGGGATGAACGGTTGAAATCCATTTTGAACGGAATCCACACTACAAAATGGTAAAAATAGCAAAAACTACCTAATAGAGCCATTTAAAAGCCAAATTTGTGCTAGGTAGCTTGCTTGGAAGTCTTTCTTGTGATCAAACCCATGGAAACATTCAAGAATATACACATTAGAATGATCTAGGGATATGGTGAACTATTGATGTGTGTGTTGAGATTGTCTTCAATTTTTCAAACAAGAAGTTCCAAAGTACTTGATCAAAATACAATTAAATTTTTAAATCTTATAAATTGATCAAGACTTGTGACACATTCCAAACCAACCCAACTGGATTGAAATTAAAGAAGGAAGGATTGATCCATAATGATGAGCCTATTTGAGGGAATGTCCGACGATCAAATTTTAGAAGCATCCAAAAATACCGAATTGATCAAAGCAATGGAATTAACTTTGAAAAGGTGTAATGAAGCATATTCCCTTTATTTAGCTCAATCAAAAGCTAAAATTCCTCATGATGATGACACGTCAACTTTAAGAAAGGATGAGGAAAAACAAAAAGATAATTTATCTAAAAGGCGATCATTAAGATCAATGTGTCCTTTTCTTTATAATGATAGGGCATCCATATCTTCATTGTCCTCATATCAGAATGTCCATTGGAATCAAAATGATGAGGTGTCTAAAGAAGAAGTTTTAGAAGCAATTCAAGATCCCAAGTTTATGGAAATAATGAAATTAGTCTTGGAGAAGGATAAAGAAGCATATTTCATGGAGTTAGTTCAATCAAAAGCTAAACTTCCTCATAATGATGACATGTCAACTTTAAGAAAGGATGAGGAAAAACAAAAAGATACTTTATCTAAAAGGTGATCATTAAGATCAATGTGTCCTTTTCTTTATAATGACAGGCCATCCATATCTTCATTGTCCTCATATCAGAATGTCCATTGGAATCAAAATGATGAGGTGTCTGAAGAAGAAGTTTTAGAAGCAATTCAAGATCCCAAGTTTATGGAAATAATGAAATTAGTCTTGGAGAAGGATAAAGAAGCATATTTCATGGAGTTAGTTCAAGCAGGAGCTAAGCTTCCTCGTAATTTTGACATATCAACCTTGAGAAAGGATGAGGAAAAACAAAAAGATACTTTATCTAAAGAGCCATCATTAAGATCAATTTGGCCATTCTTGTATGATGATGGGCCATCTGTATCTTCATCCTCCTCACAAAAAGAAGCATTTCAGAGAAACAAAGTTATCTCAGATCAAAGGAAATTGCATAATCAACCTATTTGTGATCAAGATAATAAAGAGTATGGAGTGAAAAATACCACTCTCAAGAAAGATAATAAACCTCCATATAGCAAGAGTAATCCATTCATCCTTTGTCCATCTCCTAACAAGGTTTCTCCCTGGATGACTTGTACACCTTTCATCCTTCATCCATCTCCCGAACCTCTATCTAGCAAAGACCCTCCCATAGCTAGCATTCCTTTCATCTTTTCTTCATCTCCCAAAGCTCCAAAATTATCCAAAATTCCTCCATCAAAGAATGAGCCTAATGATGACACTTTTCCCATTAACTATGTCTACCTCTAAAAGAAACCCAAGCTAACTCACATCTTGCTGTAGATTGTTTCCATGCTTCAAAGATCTTAGAACCCAAAGCTTCATGTGCCTCAATGCCTATTATACCTATTCAAGAGGATCCTACACCATTCTTCCAAACATTCCCCACACATATCCAAACATCTACCTTGTCCTTAGAAGTGGCTTCATGTCAAGAGGATAATCTAAAAAGAAAAGAAACAAATATTGATAAAGATCAAGATCAAGATTATATACAAACACCTCCCATATTTGATGAAGGTCCCATATCCCTTGAACCTTGTGATGATCCCCTTGCATCCTTTCATGTCTTTCAAGATGATATCCTTCCATTCCAAGAACAAAGTACCCTTCCAAGTTCCATATTTTCTCAACTTCCCAAGCAAGATCAAGATATCCCTTCCATAACTTCCAATGAGCATATTGAAAATCAAGAGAAAAATACCTTCGTTACACAATTCAAAGATCCTTGTCAAGATCAAAGTATCCCATCATTTCCTTGTCATATTCCTCCATGTTCACCTCAAGAAAACATCATTCTTCCAAATCCCTTGCAAGATAATAAATCCACTCAAGCTTCAGTTGATCCTATCAAATGTGTTCCTATCAAAGCTATTCATGAGCCTATTGGTATAAACATAAATCTTAAAGATGAGAACGTTGACGATGGAGCTCCTTCCAAAGATATTGATATCCCTTTCACACCTTATATCCCTCCATTCAAATACAACCACATACCTCCACTATCCTCCAAATCCATTTTGGGTGCCTATGTCCCAAAACAAAAGTCTTCATCCCTTCCATCCATACTAGGTCCATATATTCCCCCATCAACCATTCCTATCATCCCTAGCTATCCATTCACTTACCCTACCATGTATCACGATCAACAAAGACACACATACTTGAAGAATGTCCAAACACCAATCCATATGAACCATCCATATTCTTCCTATTCATCCACAATTTCTAAGTCTTTTGGAAGCAATGTTGATGTGCAACATAAAAATCATAAATCCAAGAATCCATATGTGCATAAAAATCACAATGTCCCATCTAATCGACATGTGAATGAAAAGAAAAATGAAATATCCAAAAGGCTGCAAAGGTCCATCAAGCAAAAAGAAAAAAAAAAAATGTGGGTTCCTAAATCCCTCATTGAAGAAATGCATTCAAAAGCATTCCAAAAGGAAGAAAAATCAAAGAATATGTGGATTCCCAAGTCATTGTTGAAAGACTTGCACACAAAAGAAGAATCAAAATTGACATTCAAGCTTCCAAAGGCTTCCATTCCATCTCCTTCCAAACATCCTTCATCTTCTTACATCCCAAAATCCACTACCTCAAAAGGACCCTTACCTCCTTCATCTATCATTCCTCCATCATTCCACCACTCTTCAAAGTGTGTGTCAAATTTGATCTTGCCAACATTTCCATCTTCAACATACCTTCTTCTTATCCTCACATTCATTTTCCAATGCATACTTTCCGTACTTCCATCCCTCTTATCAATACCTTTGAGCATCCTAGTCATACCCATGGTTTATTATAGTATATCTTTCAGAGGAGCATTGTCCAAAGATTCCGTTGTTGGGAAAATATTGAAAAATACAAAAAAAGAAAAAAATAAAGAAAAAATGAAAAAAATGAAAAAAGAGAAAAAGTGCCTTGGTGAAAACCTAGCAATAGGCACCTTGGTAGCAAAAAAAAAGAGAAATAAATCTGTCTTATGGTAAAAACCACTTCTTGTGGCACCTTAGACAAGTACCATGATGAAAACCTGGCAAACAGGCATCATGCGTAATTTTTCCTTCTTGCACTCTACACTTGGGGGTAAGTTTCATCCATGCCATCTTCCATCTTCCTATCATTTACCTCACTTTCGTCCATATTTCCTCTATCACCTTCATCTTGACAAGGTTGAACACATCCATTAGCATTGAGTATCTTAACATCTGTTATCCTTTCCATCAACTTATGTACTTGTTGCATCCATGTTACCCTATCATGATCTTGCTTATCCCAAATTCACCTTCATTATTCCTTGATAGTCTTTTCATAATCCCAAAACATCCTTTCATAGCCTCCATCACTCCTTTATCTAGATTGTGTTATCTTATCCACATCTTACCCAAATTGACCCTTGGTCTTGATCAAGATGAAGAACTTAAAAAAAAAAATTGTTATCAAAAACTTCTTGACATGTCCACTCTTTTGGATCCCTCATTTTCATGACAGCAGATCGTTATCCTATAGGCTATCTAACACTGTATCATTGGCTTTCATGGCTTATCCAAAAACATGCTTCACATTGCTATATTGAGATATCATTTTTCCTTAGCTTGGGTAATCTTGAGGAGATAGTCCTACGGGTCACATTCACATGCTTCATCCATCATGGCCTTTCCATCTCAAATCCATAAGCTTGCAAATCCATCCTTCATGTCCTATATCTTGCTAAGACATTGGGGGAAAACCAATGTGATCTTGTTTGAGAGCGGGTAAAAAGGACAACATGAAGTGCTTTTGAGTTGCATCTTGCATAAACTGAGCTTCGGTAATATTTTGGAAGTTTTTCCAAGTCCAACATTTTTTCTATCCAACTGGAGCATTTGATCTTAATTAGTGGATTTCAACAACATTCATGAATTCACATGAAGCAAGGCATTAAACCCAAAAAGGATTCAATAGTGCTATAGTCAGTCACACATCAGAGGGAATTATCAGAGTTTCAGAAGAGAGAAGAAGATTTTCGTGAATCTTTGATGGATATCATTGTTCACTAACCAAGAATTTGATTACCACAACTTGATCCATGAGCCTTCATTGACTTTATTATTTGGGATTAAAAATTGACAAAACACTTTAAAAAGATTAGAATCCTTGGAAATACTTTTTGAAAATCATGAAACAATGCAAAACACTTGAAGCTTTCTTTTGATGATCTTTACTTACATTGATTTTTATCACATCTTTTTAGCTAATCGATGATGTTTCAACTAGATTGGCAATGATGGAGACATGATATTTTTCTTGCCTTTGAGTGACTGTCTTGAGGGATATCCAAAAACTTATGTGCATTCATCTAACGACATGGTCATCAAAGAACCATCGAGGACTTTCATATAGGGTGGAAGGTTGACCTTTGCTTGTTTATGCAACATTGAATTCATTGAAACTAGTATTCATACTCTCATAGTTGGTTTATTCGACTAGTGTGGGTTGTACTAGTTCAAAAAGGAGGTTACCAAATATGATAAAAAGTGGTATTCATATCATCATGTCAGTGGGTAGTGGTGATTGTATCAACTTTCCAGTCCCAAAGTGCTCAATGATGAAAATTTATCCTCAAGGCATTTATTTGCTAAAAGCTAGTGACACTTAGCTGCATTGCATTGCATTATCATGGAAGGTTAATTGCATTATCATGTTAGATTAATTACATGTGCATTTGTTTGTAGTATTTTTCCAAGGGAAAAGGGGGGTCATTCAATTGAAATCTTGATCAATCATAAAATGGGTCATTCAATCAAGAATCAAGGAAAGTCCATAAATCATAAAAAGTGTCCATAACATCACAGATCCATGAAGTCTGTTTAATCAAAGATACAATGTCATCAAAGTGATACATCCAAGTCCTGATCAATAACTAAAACATGATATAATATCAACAAACTGAAGGAGTTCCATAATCAATCATCTTAATAACATGTACTCTAGCTGGGTCAACTCATGACTTAAGTCTAAATATCCAAGAAGCTAAGGTCCGTATATATATCATTTACAGAAATGTGCCTGTTTCACAAATCAAGGGAATCATATCAGTATTTTATATCAGTGAATCATCTTACATCAATCAATCAAAGTATCAAGCAATCACACCCTATACCATTTGTTCGTGTCTCTATGTCCTGAGAATGAAGCAGCAGTATCAAATCATATCGGTTTTCACACTGATTGATTTATCCTATCAAAACTATCCTATCAGATTGACAAATCACATTCATTGGTACCATTATCCTGTTATCCTAATCACTTGTTTCGCTTAACTACAACAGACTTATCTATCTTGGATATGCAAATTGTGAGTCATGGCATATCATCAATATTTTTTCAGAAATAAAAACATATTGGACCAATCAATCAAAATCTTTCAAATCAAGGAATCAATATGTTTTATTTCTAAGGGGGCATCAGAGTATCAAATTGGCATCACATCAAAAACATTTATTAGTGGGGCATATCGTATCATATCAAGTTATCATATCATATCAATTTCATATCAGGAGGCAAATCAGTATCATATTAATATCATATCAGTTTCATATCAGGAGGCAAATCAGTATCAGATCAGTTTACCATATCATATCAAACCTATCAACATATCAGAAATTAGTAAACCCAGGACCTCTCATCAAACCAGGACCCATATCATATCAGAGGCATCAGAATCATATCAGCACTATCATCAGAGGTACATCATCATCATCAGGAAGTACATCAATCAGAATGATCAGAGGCATATCAGAATCAGAACTGAATCAGATCATCAGTACTAAAGGGAATCTTTGAATCGGTGTTCTTCACACATCGATCCAAAGAGGGGCATTTGTAGACATGGAAAATTGGCAAAAGGCTTAAATCAATAAAAAGGTGCAAAAAATCATCAAAATAGCACGAAAAATCAATAAATGGAACAAAAGCAATTCAAATCAAAGGAAAATTCAATTAAATGATTAAATAAAGCTTGAAAAGGGGAAAAACACTATGAAATTGATTAAATTCAATTAATGACATAGTTGTTGAAATGAAAAATCAAAATGAACATCTTACCCTTCATGGCTAAATTTAATTACTTTAATTAATTAAGAAATACTAATTTCCCTCAACAAAGCAAAAAGGAGACAAAATGGAGACAAATCACTCACTTTTGTTGAAATGGTCCAGCCTTTTGAAACCATTTAAATGATTGTCCCCTCCTTGTCCCCCCATTTATGGACAAAGCAAAGCCAATTGACCTTACCCAAGCATAACCATGGTTATCTCACTCTACCCCCTACCCTTGGGAACATCTTATATATTGAAGGCATTTAGAAGCATAATTCATCCACTCCATATCTTTGAATTGCAGCAAAGCTCTGGCAATTTGCATCCACATCACTCACTTATCATTTTTCATTGCTAATTAGCTTAAATTGCATTGATCATAGTAGATTGTTCATCAAATAGAGCTAGAATTTGATAGAATAGATCTAAATTTGCATATCATATAGCTTAATTCTCATCTTTAGAGTGTCACTAGTGAGGATCATAGCTGAGAGCCTCATTTACCACTTTATTTTAGAGATCCATGAGATATTTAGATTAATTATGCATTATTTAGATTAGTTTGGTTTGAGTAGTGTAATTGTCTTTTAAATCTTGTTATTTCATGAAGGTGTAAAACTCACACACACAGTTGGAAACTGTGAGCACTTGTAAACTTTATGAAAATAATACTTTGTATAATTGAAATTGCTTTGAAAAAAATACTTTGTTGTAAAAAAATTTGTAAAATGTAAATATAATTCTTGATTAGAATTTCTCTCAAGACACTTGATTAAATTACCTTAGATCAATATCAGAACAATGCCTTTATCATTTTCTAAGTCTTATCAATTCAATTAATTGACCCTACATATAACCCTGTGAGACATTTTTAATAACTAACTCTTAAATAAAGACCAAAACTTCAAAGACATCTATATGCATTAATAGTTCAAATTTTCTATTACAGTTAGTCTTATGGATTTTAACTTCCTCATGAAAGACCAATAAGATAGAATGAATAATTGACAACTAATCTTAATCTGATGATCAAACTGAAATTTAATTCAATTTATAATAAAATAAGACAATGCATTGAAGCATCCAAATGAAAGAGAATATCATAGAGAACTGATCATTTAAATTAAAATATGAATACCAACAAATATGAAGAAACAGTTGAACTTGTATTGAAATAAGTATAATATAATCCAACTAGTTACATAATGTATCAAAAAATTTCTTCGATAGTGTATCTTCATGACACAAATCCCATAATGTACAAAAAGATGTCGCTATGAATGTGTGTATTATTTTCTAAATTCAGTCTTGGTATCCCTTCTTATAAATAATAAAGGGATGAAACATTAGCTTCAGACCATTACAAAATGGGTTTTGCAAATGGTAATCCCAAATACCTAATTACAAACTAATCAAGAAATTAAAACAACATTACGGGAGAAAAGAAACACCATTAATTGGAATTAGGCCAATCTGTTGGAGATTTTCCAAAAAACTAGTGTTGACTGTATGTTTTTCATTGATGACAACATATGGTAAGCAGGGTGCATGGAAGCTTGATGGAGAGATCCTTGAGTATATGTTTCCTAGATATGTTATCAGCATGATATCATAGATGTAGAGGTTGATTCTGAGTGAAGATAGTAATACAGTAGTTTGTATTAGTGAGTGCTCCTGACAGGTCCTAGGAAGAGTTATGTACGTAATTTACAGTATGGTTGTAATGAAGCCTTGAATGTTTAGATTTATGTTGTAGACATGTGTATGATGCTATGTTCATGATTGTAGAGTCAGATATGTAGTATGGGTTGAGTTATGAAGTTTCCAGTAGTCAGTTATAGTTTCCTGAGTTTATCAGATGGAGCTGACATTGTTTTTATTGTTGTAGTAGTTTCACCTATCAGTTTGATATGTGTGCTTGGATTAGTCTTTGGAGAAGAGTTAATAATGTTTGGTTAAAAGTGCATGACATAATTCAGCATGAGAAGAAAGTATCATTTAATTTGGTTGAGCCGATAGTGTAAAGCGACACGTCTACTCATATGGAGTTGTGCGGTCCTAATTTGTGTTGTGTGCTTAGTATAGCCAACTAAGATGTTATTGGAGAGTTGTATTGTTTCTCTAATATGATTTCAAGATAGTTCTAATAGGCCGACTTGATTATATCATTTAGAGGAAAGATATTTATAGGTAGTCATTTGTGATTGCTAAGTATGGCAAATAGTTGAAAGGAAAGAGTAGAGTAGAAGGTGTGATGTATTGAGCCATCAGTAGAAGGTCTATGTGACCAAGTAGAGAGTGTATACTATTCATAGTAACTGATCAAGATAGAATGTCTACCTCACAGTTCACCAAGATCCAGAAGGTTGTAGCCTTCACCCATTTGAGCAGTGAGCTCTCAAATAGTGTGTCCTCACTCCAAAGAGGGTTAACTGTAAAAGACTCCTAACAAGGTCTAACCCTTGATTGGGTCACTATACTTAATGCATTGTAAGGATCAAATCCTAACATGGTTGTAAGATCTTCTAACAAGGATCATTATACACTAGTGTAGTTTATAGTGGGTGTTAATTCCCACCGGGGTTTTTATCTAGTTGGGTTTCCCCGTAACCAAAATAGTGGTGTTGTGTTAAGTTTTCTTATATTGTGTTTATGCATAATGTTCTTATGTACTTAATTGGATAAAGAATTGAATCTTGTAGATAACTGATTCACCCCCCCGCTCTTAGTTATCTCTTGGGACTATTCCTAACACAATCAACTCTAGCATCTCATCCTAGAAATCAGATGGAACCCACCCTCCATTGTTCTCATGTACCTCTTAGGATATCTCATGTAGCTCATCTTTTTCCTCCTCTACTTCTAATTCCCTTGCATCACTCTAGTATGTAGCATAACTTGTCTTTATATCCCAGGCAATAGTGAGGAGACTAGTAACAATGTCCAATTGATCTTCTTCTAGCCCATTTAGACCAGGTTGTTGGACAGGTCTCAGTTCTTCATCCCCAGGGACAATGATTACTAGAAGTCCCATTCTAGCAATCAAACAACACTACTAATCTATCCAGAATTATTGCAAAACCATTATTCATTTGCTTACTTATAAAATGGGTGGTATGCATTTAATCTTTATAATTTGTAAGGGGATTTCCAATAAATTTTCTATGTATGATGGATTTCTTCATTTTTTTTGAACATTAATAGCACTCTTTAGTTCAGCTTTTGAAAATTGAACTAATGTGAAAATGGTATTTCATTGGGTAGGTTCCATCGATACATGAATTCTCCTAGCACCATCAACATAACTATCTTCTTCATTCTCCAATCTACTCTGATGGGATCCATCGGTATTGGTTTATCTGATATCATTTCCTCATTCTTTGAAAGCTAAGTGTTACTCTTCAATCGACATAGGTCCTACCAATATGTTAATCGGGGATTAGCAAGCCTCTTGAAGAACTGATAGCCATTTTCACACCAATGGCATTTATCAGGGTAAAACATGTCAGTGTCCCTTCACTGGTAGCACCGGGATATGTTTATCTAATGACTTATGGTATTTTATCTTCATTGTATTCCATCAGGGTTAAAACCTCCTCCCTTAGATGAAAATATGTTTTCCCATTATCGGTGTAACTCAACCTGATAATTCTATCAGGCATTGATGTAGCTCAAAATCTTCTTTGCCGATAAGTATCACTATACCTAGAAATCCATCTTCATAACTCCTCATGATGCTTCTTTTTACAATGGCTTTTGTACATCTCATATTGTTATAGGATAAATCGATGTACTCATCAAGCATCATGAAAACCCAAAAGTACTCATCTTGATCAGTTTATTCGTGTTGATGACCTGTATCACTATAACACCTACCAATAGATCTTCCTCATATTCATCAGAGTATGTCTTACCAATCACCTCATTAGTTATTGGCAAGACAAGGTTTCCATTATGTCATTGGTGTCTACTTTATTGATGGGATTCATTGGTGTATGCTATACTAACCCCATTCATTTCCTTTGTTTTATCCCCACTTGTCAGTATAACTCATTTCGATGTTCTTATCACCTTATCTATGCATTGATGTATATTAGCCTAATCATATGTTGCTATTTTGTTGAAGTATCATCATCTAATTGACTTTTACCAATGGAGCCAATTTTAACTAGTATAGCTTATTGCCTTTTATTTTATATATAAATGTTTATTATTTACTTGGTGGCTTTAGACAATTCAAAAAAGGGTTCCTTTTGTGTGTATGAGATCAATTATTTTATGCTAATCATCCTCTGATCTATTGCATTCTCAATCACTCTAAGAAATGTTTGACAACTTTCTCTCCTCCAATTTAAAAAGACATTTGTTCATCCTATCTCTACTCACTACTACCCCTAAGCTACCTAGCTGATGGTTGGTTTTCAAGAGTCAAATACATATGGATTTTTCTATTGATAACTACTTCCTTTTCTTTATTCCTTTACATGGACAATTCAGTAGTAACTATTCTCATGATATATAAACTAGGGACATATTGAACAATAAAAATTCTAAATAGGAAGCAAAATCAAATTGAAAATTTGAGAGCTAACACAAGGTCGGCCCTAAATTTAACAAATGAAAAATAAAATGATATCAGCCATAAAACTAATCGGATGACCAATCAAACCAAACTTGTTCATCCTATCTCCATTTCTTCCTAGCAACATCACTTGAATCCTTGATAACTCATGAAAGTCTCCACCTTAACCTATGTGATTGAATGAACAATGGTATATACCCATGTATATGATAAATCCATGATCATGCATCTTAAATCGATCTCCATTGTTAGATTCAACTGATTGTTCCTAGGTATTGGTTATTCACTGATTGTTTGGACACTTAGGCAAATCACTGATCTATCCTTTCAACTCCCTCAGTACCACTGATCTAATAACTTGAACTGAACATGTTGCCAGCAATGTCAACACAACAATACAACCATAAGTTCTAAACACCGATCATGTGCATACAATTCCAACATGATCACAATCAAGGTTGAGTTATTGGTTTCAAATGATGAGACAAAGAGACAAATCGGATGGCCAATATTGCAAAGCCAAATTGGATGGTGGAGATAGAAAAGGCTATTTGTAATCCATTTTCTCCAAATGATCTTACCTCATTGGTTGATTTTGTTTTTTTCTTCATGTGGTAGGTGAGACTTATTTAATTTATTAATTACTTTATTAACCACGTGTCCCATTTGAATGGGTTGGATTTTGATTTAATTAAACTATAAAATTAATTCTATTAAAGTTGATTGCATAATTATTTGATCCTTTTGATTCATTTATTCCATTTAGCTTTGATTTTAAATTAATTCTTGCTTTTGATCATCAATTGTTTACTTTGACTCCATTTGACTTTGGTTGAATTTTCTTGACCACTTTTGAGTGTATACAAATGCCCCTTTTTGAATCAATGTGTGAAGTGCATTGGTTCAAAGAATGTTTGATTTCTTTAATTAACTAATGGCCGATCTAGACTTGGTGAGTGATCCATTGATTTACAGCTGATTTTATGATGACACCCTAATACAATGCTCTAAATGAGATACTCCACTAATGATTTAAAAAATTTCACATCTAATGCCCCTATTCTAAAAAAAACTCTGATTTTCTCAATTTTGTGTTCTGATCATATCCTGCCCCCTTAGGAATTTAAATCAAAATTCATTTGGATAAATTTGATCAATTTAAAAAAAACTCTTAATTTTTCAAAAAAATTGGAACTTTTTTAATTTTGATTTAATTTCTGTTAAATGATGTGAAAAAGATTCCACAATAATGCCCTAGTTTAAAAAAATTTCCATTAATAATAGCTCCTTGGGTAAATAGATGTGATAAAAATACCCCACTTTTTATGTCACTGGGGTAGATAAAGGAGTAAAAACCCCTTTTTACCACTCATTTTTACTTGTACTTTTCATTTTTCACCCTTTTGAAGCTTTGGTGATTTTGTGATGGTGATGCATTATCAAGAGCACAAATTTGAGATGGATCAATGATTCCAGAGACCACCTAGATATGGACCTCTTGTGAGTCCAAAAATCCCTCTTTTTCTTTTGAATTTATGAATTTGTAGTTGGATTTTTAATTATATACATGCAGTTTTAGGGTTTTCATGTTTTTTTTAGTGTTTTAGTGCATACCAATGATTGAGCAGCGCATAGAAATATATTTTAATGCATATGCCCTGTAAAATGGTGTGTTTGTGCTATGCAATGACTCGTATGAATGTGTGTCCCAATGTATGTATTCATGTAGGGTCAAAAACCATAGTGCATAGACCAAAATTTGTGCAATTTCATTATTTTTATTGCATACCTAGTCTTTTAAGGTGTATATACATGTTATGACATGTTTTCAAAGTATTTTAATGTGTGTACAACTTCTTGTAATGTGTGTACATTTTGATGCGTATACCTTGTTTTATAGTGTGTATACATGATTTTGATAACTTTTTCCTCTTGTTGTATGTTTCTTACATATTTCTCCCATTGTTTCATATATTTTTTTCTATTTGAAACATTAGGTCAACTCTTTACATAGTGATTTCATTTTGATGCACAATCATGCACTTTTTTTTATCTTTTTGTAGTATGTTGGTCCTCTTGTTGATCTCTTAAATTAAAAACTCTAGTACATTGATTGATGATGTTTTGAAACAAGTTTATGATGTCAATGTAATAATATTAGTGATGTTATGATTATTAATCTAATAGGTCAAATAGGATAGAAAATTTGATGTTTTCCTTTCTCAATATCTAGAGTCAGGAAAAATGATGTGCTCACAATGAGTGAGTAGCTAATAGGATAGGTTGATTAATGCTAGATAATTATTTAGATGAATTTGATTGATATGTTGTGTCTTGATTACAAAACAAGTTCGAGGATGAAATCTCTATGTTCAAGGACTTTACCCATGGCCCTTAGAGTTTATCGGTCAATTGTCAACTCAGGATCATTAGACTATTGAGTGATGTAGATTTGGGTATTTAATTGATATGCCCCAATTTAGGATAAATATGGGTTTACTTACCATTGTGGTTGAGAGATGGCACTTAGACCATAATACTTTCCTCTTGCCACTTAGAGAGATGAATATTACCCTTGCGGATGTATATCACATCCTACAAATTCCTATAGTTGGAGAGCTTATATATTATAATTGGGTGTACGAAAGTGAAACATGCAGACAAGTATTTTCAATTGACATGATTGGAGATAATGGCATACCCTAGAGGAAGATGCTAGCTTATGATGCACTACCTTCTATTTTGGCTAGATTGATTGGTGGGCTCCTGCTACCAGATAGGAGAGGTCATGACTTTTCTGTTGATTGGGGCTGTATTTTAGAAGATATGATTACACATCCATAGAGGTTTTCTTGGGGATCTTGTGTCCTAGCATAGCTTTATCACTATCTTCATCATGTGGTATATCGACACAGTGCATCATTGTCAGTAGGTGTAGTACTCTTACAAATTTGGACTTGGGAGCACATTCCCATCACACGATCAATTACAGGGAGACAAAGAGTTCTTGGTCTCCCTTACCTTTATGTCTATGATGGAATCATTGTCCAGCCTCATCTAGAAAAGATAGATTATTGGAGATGGATTCTTGATGGTATATATGAGTTCTACTAAAGACCATACCATCATTGTGAGGATTAAGAGGATGGTGAGGAGATGGTCTTCATGTTTATGTTGCATTGGTTGATCAGTCACACTCCTCAGGTTATTGAGAGATTTTATTTCATAAGAGTCCTAAGACAGTATGGGGGGTGACATGATATGCCATAGGTTCAAGCACATTATGCTAGAGTGTAGGTAGAGAGGTTATTGTGGGGTCCTCAGATCAAGTATCAAGTTTCTAGAGATTTATTTGTTGAGATGCATATGCACCCATTACAATGATATCTTCAAAAAGATATTGTAGATACAGGTTGTTAGCACTATTTCTTGTACCCTATGATTCTAAAAGATAAAATGATATCCAGACATGGGATATTTATCTGATTGACATAGATCTACTTCTTCCTACAAACTGAAGGACAAGAAGAGGCTGACATTAAAAAGGCCTACAAACCTTCTACACTTTGAGCTCCACTCACTCAAGCAGGTACACCTCATTTTCACACACATAACTTCTTATTGCAAACAATAGGCCTGTAGGTATATCACTTTATGGAATAGTTTTTAGACTTTTAGGTAACAAATACCTTAGTTTCCACCAGATCTCATGCAAAATCCCACTTGCATACAATGAATCTGAAAGCTAGAAATGCTTCCTAACTCCTCCTATCAACATGAAAGGGAAAATTTTATCATCTATGTTTTGGGTGGAATGGACCTCTGAAACACCCCAAATCCCTCATAGACCAGTACCTTATCCAATGGGTAACAAAGTCAAACAAATCATTGAAATAGAAAGCTTATAAAATTAGAAAACAACACAACCTTAATATGTGATGTCTTACATCAAACATACACCATTTATCAAATTATACTTAAGAATCCACTTGTGTACTCAAATACGCAATCACCTATTCAAATAATTTAACTCTCCCCTTGGAAGAGACTCGGAAATAGGAAATACATTGATCAACATCCACTAAAAGAAAAATATGAAATACCCTTGATATATCAACTTATACACACCTGAAAAAGAATCCTAAACTCAGTTATTCCCTTGAAATAACTCTATCCTACAGATTTAAGAAACAAATGGAGACAATTTTGATAATAGTATAACAGTGCTGAAGATTCATTCAAAAGCTAGACTATTACAAGAAAAATTCTCATCTGAGATTAGAAAGGAATCATTAAGACACCCTATATGTAGAGAAGAGGGCCATATTTACAGAGGGATCCATGCATGGAACCAGCCCAGAAAGATTACAGAGAATTTAGACTACAAAATTTGAATCGAAACTGGAACTTGCCCCCTCAACAATGGAGAAAAAGAAGAGATAAAGGAAAAACAAAGCCATTTACAAACTATTGACAACTGTCAATTTTCATAAAATATCTTCCATTTCTCCCAAATTCATTTCTTTCTACAACTACCTCCATCTTTACAGTCACTTCTCCCTGGGTATGTGCAAGAAGATGAGGGGCCAAAAAGTGGCGATGTGAAAAATATTCACTTTTCACTCGTCCAAAAGTGCATGAAAGAGCTTGTTGACTTTTTAGTAGGCCTGGGTGTCAGTACACCTAGGCAAGCCTGCCACCAAAGCACATTCCTAATCAGGTACCCAAAAATATTGGGTACCCGATAACTATGGCATATATCCCGCACCCGCGAGCCCTATTCTTCATTTCCTAGTGCAATTTTATCATTTTCTAGCCTCGGTTTTCTAATACCCGATATATTTTCGGATACCTGATATTCGAAACGTCAAATTCAACTTCAAGCATATTTGGTAAGTAGTTAATTGTATATTTTTATTAATTTATTTCATTTTCATTGTAAATGTAGTGTTTTTTTTAAAAATAGGGTTTTGTATTTATATTTGTAATAATATTTGAAACTTAGATTTGTTTTTTATTTAATCAGGCATGGCTGACAACAATGAAGAAAATAACCCTCCAAATAACAATCCCAAAAACAATCCCCCATATCTAAACCCTAAATCTTTACAAGATTTGATAGAAGAAAATTTGAACACAATATGAGGTTTCCAAAACATGTATCAAAATATACCTACATTAGCTCCCATGCTTACCACACTAAATACAATTGTTGGAAATATTGACACACTCATGTAGCAACATAATGCTACTCTTCATTGGCATGATGATATGCACGACCAATTTGATGACGGGCTTGACCATGATGGGATTGCAGCCCTTAATATAACTAAGGAAGATATAGCTACCCTTTTTGTCGATCCTAAAATTGGAATACCAGTTGACCCCAAAAAGCCCAAATGATCAATAAAATGGTGCACAAATGAAGCAATGCGCACAAACTTTTGGGATCGCTGGTGGATGGTTTTTGATAAACCACCACATAGCAATTTGGATGTCCCATTTTATTTCCTTAAAAAATTGTATGCTGAGTTTGTGCTTGGTCAACATGTTGATTATTGGAGTATGAGGCCCAACATGGGCGTAGGCAGAGGAGCTCCTCAGACTAGGCCATCTTCCCAGCACTGAAAGGCCACTACCTTTGTCCCCCCCACTGATGTTACACCCCCTCCTTCAGTGCAGCATCCTGATATCATTAGAGAGGCTGCTGAACAGACTATTAGGGAAATTCATTTACTGGGTGATCAGTTGATCACACAAACTAGGTCAGTGTTGCCTCTTGTGGATGCTACTGGCACATCGACATCTCATTGGAGTTCACATGTATGTGAGCCCCATACGTGCATTATGTGCAGGCATATGTGCCTCGGACCACTTACTGATTCTGATATATATCAATTTCATGATATTGATGAGGGAGATACAGGAGAGGCTACTGCAAAGGCTACAACACCTCATGGAGCATCTACATCTCATGAGAGTGCTCATGAGGTGCACGTAGAGCCATTGACTCCTGTTGATATGGTAAGAGTAAACATTATAAATAAATTTGTCACATGACTTATTTAATTTAAAAATAATTTATTTATTTAGATTAGTTTTAATGATTGCATGCACTTATGTATATATATTTTTTCCATTTATGTTCAGTCGATGACACAGGAGGAGGTGAGATAGGTGGATGAGTCCACACTTTCGGCCATTTCATTTGGCCTTGATGACTATATGGTATATTATAAATTATGAACCCATTAGTTTTTTTTTATATCATTTGGTGTACATGCTTAAATCTCTATCAATTAGAGTAATAAAATTCATACATTTACTAATATATATTGTCATCTTATTATGTTCTTGTAGGCTATAGCCAATGTCAGTGGGGGGCGTGAGGGGGTTCCTTCATCAGGTGTCGACAAAGGAAAGGTAGTTAATTGTTTAAGATTAATTGTGCATGCATATGTATGCCACTTGTGTGTAGTAATAAATATTTTACTTGCACTTTATTGTATAGGGTGTGGCTATTGATGATGTCTCGACACCGGTTCGGCAGCGTAGGGTTACAGGCGTCTCGATTCAGAGTGATAGCTCGATTGTACGTAGACTTTTACATATTGTTATTTGTATTTTGTAACTAGGGTTGCTATGATGAAGTACATTGATATGTAATTGACAATCTTTTTACTCTCATAGGTTACTCCAACTGTGAGGGAGGTCCCACGAGAATCTTTCATTTCTTTGTTGACCCAGCCCACTATTCCAGAGGAGGGATCACCAGATGCAAGTTTTAATTTTAGTTCAATCAATTTGTAATTTTATTATGCTATCATCCTATTTTGTAGATTTATTACTCTATGTTGCACCAGTCTACTAATCTCATTATTGCAAATATATATTTATAGGTCAGAGATGGTATTGTTGGCATGGTCCCTTTGCTACCCAGGACTTATGTTAGGACACCTAATCTTGGTAGGCGATTGAGAGACCAGGTACAAATTTATTTTCATTCAGTTATAATTTTAATTAAATTAGTGTTTGAAAATTATGAATTATCTATATATATATATATATATATATATATATATATATATATATATATGTACAAATCATATAAAGTAAGCAATCTAACTTTGGTTTGAACTCATTTTTTATGTAGGATCAATCAGAACCAAACACTTCTTCAAAGAGGCTACATTTTGATGATCCCCCTACAGCATAGGATGCAGTTTTAGTTTTGTGGTCATTTAGAGATGACACTTGGCACATTTTGAGATGGCATATATGCCACATTGTACACCTTAAAACATTGATTTTGTAGACATTTTGAAATGGCATGTGCCATATTTGTATATGGACATACTTTTGAGACATTTGATACATATATAGAACATATTCATTTATATTTTATATTTGCATCATCTTTTATATATACATATTTATTATTCATGTTTGTGGAATTGAATGGTGAAGTTATATCTTGACTATGATTATCATTATGATTTAAATTATATCTTGTTGAAGTTACATTTGTTTTTCTTTACTCTCGAATACCCTGTTCATGGAGCTTATTATGTTTGAGGTTTAACTTCTTGTTGGTGAACAGATTTGTCTTCGAAAGAAACACTTAAAAAATGACCTTTAAAGCCCAAACAAAAAGACTCAACCAACACCAACAGTTGGGTCACTTTGCTATTGAGAAGCATAAGCGCCCTTTGAATTATCTGAGTACAACTCCCCGTGTAGGATTTACAATGAATCAACTAAACTATAAATGATAATGCTTTTAACTTGAAAGCAATAAAGGCTTACAAACATCTATTCATAAACACGAGATAGATGCGAAGGGACTAATTTATTGAATAGTACCATCTGGATCTTATTACAACACAAGTGTTAATGCATCTATGTTTTGATTGGACGCTTGGTGCTATAACTAGAGCATGTCATTTTTGGCTCTCCAAAAACATACCGCTTCATGCAAGTGACACCAATAAATATTTTGTCAAAGCCATCATACATATGTATTTTGGGATTCAATTGTGAGCACGTCCTCCTCAATTTTCCCACCCTGTGAACCTAAAGCCAACATCTCTGAATCATGATTGATGTCAACACAAAGAACTACATTATCATGCATCATGAAGGCATCATCAGCTTGGTATTGAAAATTTCTCTTGAGTTTCCCACTGATATAGTCCCAGTCTCTATGAATCCAACAACCGAAAAGATCACTGCCCAATCGTGCTTAGTGCACCTTGGGGTCACTTGGGTCGAGCGTGGTCGCGAGCATTTTCATGACTTTGTGGGTAGAATGGGGTTGTCACTAGCATTTACCCAGCCAACTAGAACCGATGGAGTAGATGGTTTGATGCCAGGTTGGACGGTTTGAAAGATACGATGTTGAGCCACTTTCAACTGACCCTCACTGCAAGTTTTGGCATCAACTAAGATCACCTTGCCAAATGCAAATGAAGTTGAATCGCTCAAAATTGAGAGAGGTTATTGTAGACCTCAAAAACATGATCTCGTAGCACCTGATAGTTTGTCGATAGCTCTCACGAGGTCCGAGATACGAGCCCTAGAAGATCACTGCCCAATCATGCTTAGTGCACCTTGGGGTCACTTGGGTCGAGCGTGGTCGCAAGTGTTTTCGTGACTCTGTGGGTAGAATGGGGTTGTCACTGGTGTTTACCTAGCCAACTGGAGCCAATGGAGTAGACGGTTCGATGCCAGGTCAGATGGTTTGAAAGATACGCTGCTGAGCCACTTTCAACTGACCCTCACTGCAAGTTTTGGCATCGACTGAGATCGCCTTGCCAAATGCAAATGAAGTCGAATCACCCAAAATTGAGAGAGGTTATTGTAGACCTCAAAAACATGATCTCATAGCACCTAATAGTTTGTCAATAGCTCTCACAAGGTCTGAGATACGAGCCCCAGAAGATCGCTGCCCAATCGTGCTTAGTGCACCTTGGGGTCACTTGGGTTGAGCATGGTCGTGAGTGTTTTCATGACTCTGTGGGTAGAATGGAGTTGTCACCAACATTTACCTAGCCAACTAGAGCTGATGGTTCAATGCCAGGTCAGACGGTTTGAAAGATACGCTGCTGAGCCACTTTCAACTGACCCTCACTGCAAGTTTTGGCATTGACTGAGATCGCCTTTCCAAATGCAAACGAAGTCAAATCACCAAAAATTGAGAGAGGTTATTGTAGACCTCAAAAAAATGATCTTGTAGCACCTGATAGTTTGTCAATAGCTCTTGAGTCCCAGAAGATCGCTGCCCAATCGTGCTTAGTGCACCTTGGGGTCACTTGGGTCGAGCGTGGTCGCAAGCGTTTCCGTGACTCTGTGGGTAGAATGGGGTTGTCACTGGTGTTTACCCAGCCAACCAAAGCTGATGGAGCAGATGGTTCGATGCTAGGTCAGATGGTTTGAAAGATACGCTGCTGAGCCACTTTCAACTGACCCTCACTGCAAGTTTTGGCATCGACTGAGATCGCCTTGCCAAATGCAAATGAAGTCAAATCACCCAAAATTGAGAGAGGTTATTGTAGACCTCAAAAACATGATCCTGTAGCACCTAATAGTTTATTGATAGCTCTCATGAGGTATGAGATATGAGCCCCAGAAGATCGCTGCCCAATCGTGCTTAGTGCACCTTGGGGTCACTTGGGTCGAGCGTGGTCGCGAGCATTTTTGTGACTCTGTGGGTAGAATGGGGTTGTCACTGGTGTTTACCTGGCCAACTGGAGCTAATGGAGTAGATGGTTTGATGCCAAGTCAGATGGTTTGAAAGATACGCTGTTGAGCCACTTTCAACTGACCCTTACTGCAAGTTTTGGCATCGACTGAGATCGCCTTGCCAAATGAAAACGAAGTCAAATTGCCCAAAACTAAGAGAGGTTATTGTAGACCTCGAAAACACAATCCCATAGCACCTGACAATTTTTTGATATCTCTCACGAGGTCTGAGATATGAGCCCCAGAAGATCACTGCCCAATCATGCTTAGTGCACCTTGGGGTCACTTGGGTCGAGTGTGGTCACGAGCATTTTCGTGACTCTGTGGGTAGAATGGGGTTGTCACTAGCATTTACCCAGCCAACCAAAGCTGATGGAGTAGATGGTTTGATGCCAGGTTAGACGGTTTGAAAGATATGTTGCTGAGCCACTTTTAACTAACCCTCACTGCAAGTTTTGGCATTGATTGAGATCGCCTTGCCAAATGCAAACAAAGTCGAATCACCCAAAACCAAGAGAGGTTATTGTAGACCTCAAAAACATAATCTCGTAGCACTTGATAGTTTTTCAATAGCTCTCATGAGGTCTAAGATACGAGCCCCAGAAGATTTCTGCCCAATCGTGCTTAGTGCACCTTGGGGTCACTTGGGTCGAGCGTGGTCGCGAGCATTTTCATGACTCTGTGGGTAGAATGGGGTTGTCACTAGCATTTACCCAGCCAACCGGAGCTGATGGAGTAGATGGTTCAATGCCAGGTTGGATGGTTTGAAAGATACGCTGCTGAGCCACTTTCAACTGACCCTCACTGCAAGTTTTGGCATCGACTGAGATCACCTTGCCAAATGCAAACAAAGTCTAATCGCCCAAGACCGAGAGAGGTTATTGTAGGCCTTGAAAACATGATTCTATAGCACCTGATAGTTTGTTGATAGCTCTCATGAGGTCTGAGATATGAGCCCCAGAAGATCGCTGCCCAATCGTGCTTAGTGCACCTTGGGGTCACTTCGGTCGAGCGTGGTCGTGAGCATTTTCATGACTTTGTGGGTACAATGGGGTTGTCACTGGTGTTTACCCGGCCAACCGGAGCTGATGGAGTAGATGGTTCGATGCCAGGTTAGACGGTTTGAAAGATACGCTGCTGAGCCACTTTCAACTAACCCTCACTACAAGTTTTGGCATCGACTGAGATCACCTTGCCAAATGCAAACGAAGTCGAATCGCCCAAAACTGAGAGAGGTTATTGTAGAGTCTCATTTTGGGGCTGCAATGTATAGTTCTCCACAAAGTCTACAATGGATATAATAGTTCCAATGGGGAAAGTGTCCTTACATGTCCTAAATTGTTGATCCAACCATTGAGACCTATGACTATGCCTTGCATACTTGTAAAAAAGATTTTTCTTGAAATCTGAGATAAAATCAGCAACATTGTATTCTTTTGCAACTAACTCACATCTAGAGCCTTCACCTCCACTCTTCAATGTATATTTCACTATTTCATATACCTTTTTTTGGATGAGAGTCTATCCAAAATTGTGTTCCAAACCCTCATGAAAACATGTTCTAAACTTGGACAAGCCACCACATTCTGAGCACTTGGCATTTAAGAAATTTTTTTTATAAAATAAACAACCATCATCTCTATGACATAAAAATTGATCTAGCAAGTCTCTTGATGATTTGGGAAGACCACTTGCACCAAAATCCTCTAGCATTTCATTAGTATGCAATTTAGAACGAATGAACCGTAATAATTCATGATGCATTGAAAACTCAACATGATATTTGCAACAACATGTATTTCGAATCTTAAGGGGTACACAATAAAATGGCTTCATGGATTCAAAAGACCTTTGTGATATTTTCAATGTTGGATGTGTCTCACAAAATTTTTTATAAAACATTGTTTGACTTACCTCCACATAATGTTTAGGGTGTGGAGTGCGGTCTCGATTGCCAACTCTCAACTTCAAGACATCCTTCACATTTGGTGACACTCTTGAGTTAGCATCCCAAAATTGTTGAATTTCATCCTTGACAACATCTGTTAGCTTCTTAGTGAAATGTGGAAGTCTCCCACCATAAGCCCATGTATCAATTTGAAGCGGATCATCAAGTCTTTCTCTTCTTGTAAGTGCTCTACCAAAAGTTTTATGGTCTATATTGAAGTCAACACAAGTTTGTCTCATCAAACGAGCCTTTCTCAACTGATGACTTACTAAGGAGGTTGTAATAACCCTCCGAGCAACTCTCTTATCTTTTTCTCTACTAGTCTTCCCAATGTTATTGAGAGCATTGAAAATATTTTTCACAACAATGGCATTTCTCTCCATTTTTTTGTTCACACGAATCTTCAATTTCACAAGCATGGGTCTCATCTTTTGCATCTTTAACAACTGCACAAAAATTTGACATTTCTCAACCAATGTCTTGTTTTGAAAAAATTGATCATAAAGTCTTGAAGCCCACAACCTAACGGTTCTATGTGACCTCTTTCCTTCCCAATTATTCATAATGTTCTCCTCAATTTCAACTAACCATTTAGGTGTTTTTGAAAGCCTCGAATTTGAAGATTGATTATCTTTATTACAAGGGACTTCATTTCACATATAATTTGGAGATGTATAACATTCATGTCATTCTTGTGCAACATTTTTGTTCCCAAAGTCTACATTTTCAATCTCCATCTATGCATTTTCAAATTGAAAATCCTCTTCACTTACAACTACATTTACGGGGTCACCTTGATTAATGGTTAACATAACTTCTCTCCTTCTTCAGTGATTTTCCTTATCTTTTCCCTATATGCCTGAATTTCATCATCTATTAGCTTCCTCTTACATTTAGCCTTTCGACGACTGGTGCTTCCCATGGTGAAACCACAAGTCAACAAAAATCAAACAATGGGCCCCAAATCATGTTTTTTGTTTTGCAATGCGTGAAAAAAGTATAAAATCCTATGATTGTCTGCTCTATGGGGACAGGGAATATTTTCATCAAATATTGCCTGGCAAAAATTGGGTGCTCGAAAATATCGGGTACCCGATATTCCCCGACTGATGAAAAAATGGCAGGAGCAAATGAAAACAATTGAACTTTTACATATATTTATGTATATAATATATATAAAAAAGAGGCATATGATATATATAATGTATATTATATGTGTACTAATGTGGCCGGCTAAATATTTGTATTAAATGTGCCTTTTACAGGCGTCGTAAACCCTAGCTATGCAAAAATGGACGCTTTGAAGAATAGTTCACTGGAGGCAGAGAGAGACTCCCTAGGGGTCCTAACGCATGATAAGGGGTGATGGGGACTCCCTAGGGGTCACAATGTGTCAAAAGGGGTCATGATGATTCCCTAGGGGTCCTAGTACACTTTATCATGTGTTAGGACACCTAGGGAGTCCCCATGACCCCTTTTGACACATTGGAACACTCAAGTGTGTCATAAGGGGTCCTTTTGACTCCCTAGGGTTCCTAACGCATGATAAAGTGTACTAGGACCCCTAGGGAGTCATCATGACCCCTTAAGACACACTTGAGTGTTCTAATGTGTCAAAAGGGGTCACGATGACTCCCTAGGGGTCCTAGTATGCCTTATCATGCGTTAGGACCTCTAGGGAGTCCTTGTGACCCCTTTTGACACATTGAAATGCTCAAGTGTGTCTTAAAGGGTCCTACAACCCCTTATGACACACTAGAGCATTCCAATGTGTCAAAAGAGGTCACGATGATTCCCTAAGGGTCCTAGTATGCTTTATCACGCGTTAGGACCCCTTAAGGCACACTTGAGCATTCCAATGTGTCAAAAGGGGTCACGAGGACTCCCTAGGTGTCCTAACATGTGATAAAGTGTACTAGTACCCCTAAGGAGTCCCCGTGACCCCTTTTCACACATTGGAACACTCAAGTGTGTCTTAAGGGGTCCTACGACCCCTTAAGGCACACTTGAGCGTTTCAATGTGTCAAAAGGGGTCACAAGGACTCCCTAGCTATCCTAGGACCCCTAGGGAATCATCGTGACCCCTTTTGACACATTGGAATGCTCTAGTGTGTCATAAGGGGTCCTACGACCCCTTAAGACACACTAGAGCATTCCAATGTGTCAAAAGGGGTCACAGGAACTCCCTAGGTGTCCTAATGCATGATAAAGTGTACTAGGACCCCTAGGGAATCATCGTGACCCCTTTTGACACATTGGAATGCTCTAGTGTGTCATAAGGGGTCGTAGGACCCCTTAAGACACACTTGAGAATTCCAATGTGTCAAAAGGGGTCACGATGACTCCTTAGGGGTCCTAATACGCCTTATCATGCGTTGGGAACCCTAGGGAGTTAAAAGGACCCCTTAAGAAACACTTGAGCATTTCAATGTGCCAAAAGGGGTTAGGGGGACCCCCTAGGCAGTCCTCCTGACCCCTTTTGACCCCTAGGGATTCCTAATGCATTCCAAAGGGTCACAGTTCCATAGAAGTTTCATTTCAAACCTTAATGACCCCTTAAGATGCCTACTGACCCCATTTTGACATGTGGTCTCCCGAGAGCTCCCCATGGACCCCTTTTGCGTTCTACTAGAAAAAAGTCATCCAAATTTGGTACATAGATCTTCTAACATGTCTTAATGAATTTGAAAGGGTCACTGTTCCATAGAAGTTTCATTTAGAACCCTAATGACCCCTTAACAGGCCTACACACCATGATTCAACATGTGGTCTCCAGAGACCACCCCATGGACCCCTTTTGAGTTCTACTAGAAAAAAGTCATACAAATTTGGTACGTAGGTCCTCTGACATGTCTTAATGCATTCCAAAGGGTCACTATTCCATCAAAGTCACATTTGGAACCCTAATGACCCCTTAACAGGCCTACCGACCCTGATTCAACATGTGGTCTCCTCAGAGAACCCCATGGAATCTTTTTGAGTTCTACTATGAAAAATTCATACAAATTTGGTACATAGGTCCTCTAACATGTCCTAATGTGTTCCAAAGGGTCACCATTCCATCCAAGTTACATTTCTAACCCTAATGACCCCTTAACAGGCCTACTGACCTCGATTCAACATGTGGTCTCTCGAGACCACCCCATGGACCCCTTTTAAGTTCTACTTGGCAAAAGACATCCATATTTGGTACATAGGGTAATCGTTCCATCAAAGTTTCATTTCTAACCCTAATGACCCTTTGATAGGCCTACCAACCCCAATACGACATGAGGTATCCCGAGAGCACCCCATGGACCCCTTTCATGTTCTACTAGGAAAAAGTCATCCAAATTTGGTACGTAGGTTCTCTGATATGTTCTAATGTGTTAGAAAGGGTCACCATTTGATTGAAGTTGCATTTAAAACCCTAATGACCCCTCAACAGGCCTACAGACCCCGTTTCTACATGTGGTCTCCCGAGAGTAGCCCATGGACCCCTTTCGAGTTCTACTAGGCAAAAGTCATCGAAATTTGGTATGTAGGTCCTCTAACATGATCTAATGCATTCCAAAGGGTCCTCATTCCATCGAAGTTTCATTTTGAACACTATTGACCCCTTAACAGGCCTATCGACCCTGAGTCCCCGTGACCCCTTTTCACACATTGGAATGCTCAAGTGTGTCTTAAGGGGTCCTACGACCCCTTAAGGAACACTTGAGCATTCCAATGTGTCAAAAGGGGTCACGGGGACTCCCTAGGGGTCCTAACGCATGATAAAGTGTACTAGGACCCCTAGGGAGTCCCTGTGACCCCTTTTCACACATTGGAATGCTCAAGTGTGTCTTAAGGGGTCCTACAACCCCTTAAGGTGCACTTGAGCATTCCAATGTGTCAAAAGGGGTCATGGGAACTCCCTAGGTGTCCTAACGCGTGATAAAGCATACTAGGACCCCTAGGGAATCATCGTGACCCCTTTTGACACATTGGAATGCTCTAGTGTGTCATAAGGGGTAGTAGGACCCCTTAAGAGACAATTGAGCATTCCTATGTGTCAAAAGGGGTTAGGGGGACTCCCTAGGGGTCCTAACACATAATAAAGCATACTAGGACCCCTAGGGAGTCATTGTGGCCCCTTTTGACACATTGGAACACTCAAGTGTTTCTTAAGAGGTCCTACGACCCCTTAAGGCACACTTGAGCGTTCCAATGTGTCAAAAGGGGTCACGGGGACTCCCTAGGTGTTCTAACATGTGATAAAGCATACTAGGACCCCTAAGGACTCCCCGTGACCCCTTTTCACACATTAGAATGCTCAAGTGTGTCTTAAGGGGTCCTACAACCCCTTAAGGCACCCTTGAGCATTCCAATGTGTCAAAAAAGGGTCAGGGGGACTCCTTAGGGGTCCTAACACGTACTAGGACACCCGGGGAGTCCCCGTGATCCATTTTGATACATTGGAACGCTCAAGTGTGCCTTAAGGGGTCGTAGGACCCCTTAAGGCACACTTGAGCGATCCAATGTGTCAAAACGGGTCAAGGGGACTCCCTAAGTGTCCTAACGCATACGCTTTATCATGCGTTAGGACACCTAGGGAGTCCCGGTGACCCCTTTTGACACATTGGAACACTCAAGTGTGCCCTAATGGGTCCTATGACCCCTTAAGGAACACTTGAGCATTCCAATGTGTCAAAAGGGGTCAAGGGGACTCCCTAAGGGTCCTAACACATCCTAGGACACCTAGGGAGTCCCCGTGACCCCTTTTGACACATTGGAATGCGCTAGTGTGTCTTAAGGGGTCCTTCAACCCCTTAAGACACACTTGAGCATTGCAATGTGTCAAAAGGGGTCACGAGGACTCCTTAGGGGTCCTAGTATGCTTTATCACGTGTTTGGACACCTAGGGAGTCCCTGTGACCCCTTTTGACACATTGGAACTCTCAAGTGTGCCTTAAGGGGTCCTATGACCCCTTAAGGCACACTTGAGAGTTCCAATGTGTCAAAAGGGGTCAGGGGGACTCCCTAAGTGTCCTAACAAGTACTACGACACCTAGGGAGTCCCTGTGACCCCTTTTGAGACATTGGAATGCTCTAGTGTGTCTTAAGGGGTCCTACGACCCCTTAAGACACACTAGAGCATTGGAATGTGTCAAAAGGGGTCACGATGACTCCCTAGGGGTCTTGGTATGCCTTATCACATGTTAGGAACCCTAGGGAGTCAAAAGGACCCCTTAAGACACACTTGAGCATTCCAATCTGTCAAAAGGGGTCACGGGGACTCCCTAGGGGTCCTAGTATGTGTTAGGACCCCTAGGGCATCCCCTTGACCCCTTTTGACACATTGGAATGCTCAAGTGTGCATTAAGAGGTCGTAGGACCCCTTAAGGCACACTTGAGCATTCCAATGTGTCAAATGGGGTCAGGGGGACTCCCTAGGTGTCCTAATGCGTGATAAAGCGTACTAGGACCCCTGAGGAGTCCCCATGACCCCTTTTGAGCACATTGGAATGCTCAAGTGTTCCTTAAGGGGTCATCAGACCCCTTAAGACACACTTGAGCATTCCAAGGTGTGAAAAGGGGTCACGGGGACTCCTTAGGGGTCCAAGTATGCTTTATCACACGTTAGGACACCTAGGGAGTCCCCGTGACCCCTTTTGACACATTGCAATGCTCAAGTGTGTCTTAAGGGGTCCTTCAACCCCTTAAGACATAGTTGAGCATTGCAATGTGTCAAAAGGGGTCATAGGGACTCCTTAGGGGTCCTAGTACGCTTTATCACATGTTAGGACCCCTAGGGAGTCCCCGTGACCCCTTTTGACACATTGGAAAGCTCAAGTGTGCCTTAAGGGATCGTAGGACCCCTTAAGGCACACTTGAGCATTCCAATGTGTCAAAAGGGGTCACGTGGACTCCCTAGGTGTCCTAACGCGTACACTTTATCATGTGTGAGGACACCTAGGGAGTCCCCGTGACCCCTTTTAACACATTGGAATGCTCAAGTGTGCCCTAAGGGGTCCTACAATGCCTTAAGGCACACTTGAGCATTCCAATGTGTCAAAAGGGGTCAGCGGGACTCCCTATGGGTCCTAATGTGTACTAGGACACCTAGGGAGTCCCCGTGACCCCTTTTGACACATTGGAATGCTCTAGTGTGTCTTAAGGGGTCCTTCAACCCCTTAAGACACACTTGAGCATTGAAATGTGTCAAAAGGGGTCACGGGGACTCCTTAGGGGTCCTAGTACGCTTTATCACGCGTTTGGACACCTAGGGAGTCCCCGTGACCCCTTTTGACACATTGGAACACTCAAGTGTGCCTTAAGGACCCCTTAAGGCACACTTGAGCATTCCAATGTGTCAAAAGGGGTCATGGGGACTCCCTAGGTGTCCAAACACATGATAAAGCATACTAGGACCCCTAAGGAGTCCTCATGACCCCTTTTCACACATTGGAATGTTCAAGTGTGTCTTAGGGGATCCTATGACCCCTTAAGGCACACTTGAGCATTCCAATGTGTTGAAAGGGGTCACGGGGACTCCCTAGGTGTCCTAACGCATGATAAAGCATACTAGGACCCCTAAGGAGTCCTTGTGACCCCTTTTCACACATTGGGACACTCAAGTGTATCTTAAGGGGTCCTACGACCCCTTAAGGAACCCTTGAGCATTCTAATGTGTCAAAAGGGGTCAGGGGGACTCCTTAGAGGTCTTAACACATACTAGGACACCTAGGGAGTCCCTGTGACCCCTTTTGACACATTGGAACACCCAAGTGTGCCTTAAGGGGTCGTAGGACCCCTTAAGGCACACTTGAGCATTCCAATGTGTCAAAAGGGGTCACGGGGACTCCTTAGGGGTTCTATTACGCTTTATCACATGTTAGGACACCTAAGGAGTCCTTGTGACCCCTTTTGACACATTGGAATGCTCAAGTGTGCCTTAAGGGGTCCTACGACCCCTTAAGGCATACTTGAGCATTCCAATGTGTCAAAAGGGGTCAAGGGGATTCTCTAAGGGTCCTAACACATACTAGGACACCTAGGGAGTCCCCATGACCACTTTTGACACATTGGAATGCTCTAGTGCATCTTAAGGGGTCCTACGACCCCTTAAGAGACACTAGAGAATTGCAATGTATCAAAAGGGGTCAAAATGACTCCCTAGGGTTCCTAGTATGCCTTATCACATGTTAGGAACCTTAGGGAGTCAAGAGGACCCCTTAAGACACACTTGAACGTTCCAATGTGTCAAAAGGGGTCACGGGGACTCCCTAGGGGTCCTAGTATGTGTTAGGACCCCTAGGGAGTCCCCCTAACCCCTTTTGACACATTGGAATGCTCAACTATGCTTTAAAGGGTTGTAGGACCCCTTAAGGCACACTTGAGCATTCCAATGTGTCAAAAGGGGTCAAGGGGAATCCCTAGGTGTCCTAACATGTGATAAAGCATACTAGGACCCCTAAGGAGTCCCTGTGACCCCTTTTGACACATTGGAAAGCTCAAGTGTGTCTTAAGGGGTCCTATGACCCCTTAAGGCACACTTGAGTGTTCCAATGTGTCAAAAGAGGTCAAGGGTTTCTCCTTAAGGGTCCTAACATGTACTAGGACACCTAGGGAGTCCCCGTGACCTCTTTTGACACATTGGTATGCTCAAGTGTGTCTTAAGGGGTCCTAAAACCCCTTAAGACACACTAGAGCATTCCAATGTGTCAAAAGGGGTCATGTGGACTCCCTAGGTGTCCTATCACATGATAAAGCATACTAGGACACCTAGGGAATCATCGTGACCCCTTTTGACACATTGGAATTCTCTAGTGTGTCATAAAGGGGTCGAAGGACCCCTTAAGACACACTTGAGCATTCGAATGTGTCAAAAGGGGTCACGGGGACTCCCTAGGGGTCCTAACACATGATAAAGCATACTAGGACCCGTAGGGATTCATCGTGACCCCTTTTGACACATTGGAATGCTCAAGTGTGTCTTAAGGGGTTGTAGGACCCCTTAAGACACTTGAGCATTCCAATGTTTCAAAAGGGGTCATGATGACTCCCTAGGGGTCCTAGTACACCTTATCATGCGTTAGGAACCCTAGAGAGTCAAAAGGACCCCTTAAGACACACTTGAGCATTTCAATGTGTCAAAAGGGGTCACGGGGACTCCCTAGGGGTCCTAGTACATGTTAGGACCCCTAGGGAGTCACCCTGACCCATTTTGACCCCTTGGGAGTCCTAATGCATTCCAAAGGGTCATGGTTCCATAGAAGTTTCATTTCAAACCCTAATGACCCCTTAACATGCCTACTGACCCCATTTCGACATGTGGTCTCCTAAGAGCTCCCCATGGACCCCTTTTGCATTTTCCTTAGAAAACGTCATCCAAATTTGGTACATAGGTCCTTTGACATGTCTTAATGAATTTGAAAGGGTCACCATTCCATAGAAGTTTCATTTAGAACTCTAATGACCCCTTAACAGGCCTGCACACCATGATTCGACATGTGGTCTCCCGAGACCACCCCATGGACCCCTTTTGAGTTTTACTAGAAAAAAGTTATCCAAATTTGGTACGTAGGTCATTTGACATGTCCTAATGCATTGCAAATGGTCACTATTCCATCAAAGTCACAATTGGAACCCTAATGACCCCTTAACAGGCTTACCGACCCTGATTCGACATGTGGTCTCCTTAGAGAACCCCATGGACCCTTTTTGAGTTCTACTAGGAAAAAGTCATACAAATTTGGTACATAGGTCCTCTAACATGTCCTAATGTGTTCCAAAGGGTCACCATTCCATCCAAGTTGCATTTGTAACCCTAATGACCCCTTAACAGGCCTACCGACCCTGTTTCAACATGTGGTCTCCTAAGAGCACCCCATGGACCCCTTTCGAGTTCTACTAGGAAAAAGTCATCCAAATTTAGTATGTAGGTCCTATGACATGTCCTAATGCATTAAAAAGGGTCACAATTCCATCAAAGTTTTATTTGGAACCCTAATGACCCCTTAACAGGCCTACTAACCCCATTTTGACATGTGGTCTCCTGAGAGCACACCATGGACCCCTTTCAAGTTTTAATAGGTAAAAGTCATCCAAATTTGGTACATAGGTCCTATGACCTATCCTAACGCATTCCAAAGGGTCACCATTCCATCAAAGTTTTATTTGGAACCCTAATGACCTCTTAACATGCCTACCGACCTCGATTTGACATGTGGTCTCCTGCGAACACCCCATGGACCCCTTTCGAGTTCTACTAGGAAAAAGTTATCCAAATTTGGTACATGGGTCATTTGATATGTCCTAATGTGTTCCAAAGGATCACCATTCATTGAAAGTTTCGTTTGGAACTCCGATGACTCCTTAAGTCACCTATCGACCCTAAATTGTACAATGGTCTCCCAAGAGCACCCCATGGACCCTTTTCAAGTTTGACTAATCAAAATTCATCTAAATTGTGGAGTTAGGTCCTTTGACATGTCCTAATGTGTTCCAAATGGTCGACATGCATCGAAGGTTGTCTCACAAGCCCTGATGACCCCTTAAGATGCCTAGCGACACTGATTGGTCATGTGGTCTCCTGAGAGCACCCCATGGATCCTTTTTGAGTTCGACTAGGAAAAAGTCATTAAAATTTGGTACATTGGTCCTTGGACATGCCCTATTGCCTTCCAAATGGTCACTGTACATCTGAAGTTGCCTCACAAACCCTAATTACCCCTTAAGACGTCTAGCGACCCCGATTCGACCTGTTGTCTCATGAGAGGATATGTTATAACTTGAATTAAATATTAAAATAATATATAAAATATTTGAAAAAATATAATATTTAATAGACTAAATATATAATATATATTATAAGATATATTAGATATTACATTTAATATATATTATCAAATATACAATATATTAATGTCCTATTCATTTTATATATTATATATATTAGACATTATATTATATACGTGCAACAATATTTAATATATAATATATAATATATATATATATATATATATATATATATATATATATATATATATATATATATATATATATATATATATATATATATATATATATATTATGTAACATTTATATTATAATATAAAAATATTGCATTTAATATAAATCTGAACAGACTATATACTTAGGTCGTTTAAATTGATATTATCAAATATATAATATAAATAAATAATATATATAATATATATGCTATATAATATAAAATATAAAACATAAATATAAAATATATAAATTATTGATTGTCAGGGTGAAAGAAAAAAACATCAAAATTAAAGGGAAATAAAAAAAGAGTGGGAGGGGGAAACTTTTCAAAATTCAAATTCAAACAAAATCGGGTACATGAAAAAATCGGGTACCCGATTAGGCTTGGTAATAGCTTTGGAAACCAAAGCCCCATGGTCAACGCTGAAGGTGTGCAAAAAATGTGTTTTTTCTCTATTTTTCTTATATCAACACTTCGACCATTAGGTTGATGACTTTTTTTCCACCTGATTTCTATAAAATGAAAAGGGTTTCTTTGGATGATTGTCAGCTTTCCATCGATATAAGTGTTGTCAGATTTTGAATTCGTTAAGTATTTATAAATTATTTTCTAGTTCACTTACATCTAAAGTCCTGATTGACATATTGATGGAAAAACAACTATAAATTTCAAACCGTATAACATTTTTGAAATCTGAAAGATGCGTCACATTCTATGCTTCGTCTAGTATAAGAAAAAATTGAATTATGATAAGTTTTCAATGAGTAAAGGTGGTCAGACACAAGAGTTTTTAAATTCTGAAAGCACTGTAGCAAAAAAATCATAATTAATTATCTGTTTGGAATAAAAATAACAAAAAATATGTGTCACATTCGGGCATGAGTCAGGTACTTATATATAGAATATTATAAAAAAATATTATCATTTTCTTTTGATTAGGGTGGTCAGACATACACATACTTCTTATTTTTTTGCTGAAATGTTTGTAGTGCTGCATTGCAATCTATACTTTTTACCAATCATATTAATTTTTTTTCAAAAAAGGCTTAGTAGTTTAGAAACTACATTCAATTTCCTACAAATTATGTTTTTACAACTTTTTGATATTAGGTAGATAACTAGTTCATTTTTTCACATCAAGTTGACTAATCTTGATTTTCTGATTTTTCATTGCCACTTAAGGGCATAGTTTGGCCCCTCATGATCCTGCACATACCCCCCTCCAAAATTGAAACTTTGCTTCTCAGAAAATGATTTGATTCCATTCAAAACTAGAAATGCTTCGTGAGATATTCAATCCATTTAAAAATAAAACATTTAAAAACCATTGAGAAATATTTCAAATCATTTAGCTCAGCATTTTTGTCTTTATTTCTGCATATTTTGGCCTTTTTCCTGCACATTCTGCCTAGAACTGACCAGATTTGGACAAGTGTCGCAAGCTAGTTTGATGCTCCAACTTAACCCTGGGTTAACCACCTATTTGGAGATTACGTGAATACACTATTCTCCAAGTCTCTGAATGCATTCCTTAACCCCGATTACATCTAGAGAATAGGTGAATACACTGTTCTTTGAATCTTTGGATGTCATTTTTAACTCCAGTCCAATCTAGAGATCACGTGACTGAACTCAATCTCCTAATCTTCGAATGTTTCTTGCTAACCGTTGGGGATCTCGCGATCACATGACTGAGGGATTCTCCAAGTCACTAGATGTTAGCCACTAACCACCAGTAATTCAAAGATTACGTGATTGAGCATTTGCATAATCACTTGATGCTTGGTCCTTAACCATTGGGATCTAGTAATCTAGCAACTAACCGCTCACCGAGTCGCTAGAGGTTTACCTCAACTGTGAGCTCATTCAGAAATCACATGATTGGCCTCCATGTGTCACCTTCATCATCCAGTCATCGTCACCTATCTAAAAAAATTTATATTCTTTGTCTATTGACACACTTCCCAATGCATTTCTGGAGCGCACGCTTCCATAGCCTTGAGCTCCTTCTCCAAACTTCATTGTAAGTGTTGGGTCATTTAAAATTTCAAATACCATTCACCCCACCAATGTAGGATTAAACTCCTAAGTGTTTTAAATATTCTCATTAAAATATTGCATTTAGGCACCCAGCTGGCATGCATATGGCATGGGCCCACAAGCTCAAGAGGCAGCCTTGCCTCCTTTCACTTCAACTTACCTTCATTTTAGGCTCCTTTGTATTTAAATACCACTTAGAACAAATTTAGGGTGCATGTGGGATAAACCCACATGCAACCCCCTCCATTTTACTTCCTTCCTCTGGCCTGGCCTCACGTGCATGCCCAAATCTCTTTGTTTGATGTTTAGTATGCACCTTTACCTCACATGCCTTGCATTTACCTTGTCTACCTACCCATGCATAACCATCCATTTGGTTTTTAAATGCAGGTGTATCTTTCCAGCATATGCACCTATGCAGCCAACATTTCCCTTGTCTTTGGCACGCACCGGCCACTTGTGTGCAGTTTCCTCCTTTACGCACCTAACAACCAGCATATACCACTGCCAATGTGCATAGTATATTCTCCAAACTTGTGTGCATACAACATATTCAAAACTCATGCACGGTGTAGCATGCCACACATTCTTCATGCTGGTTTCATTCCAATGCATATTTTGTAGCCCAACTCCACACAATCTTTCAGTTTGGTGAGTAGCTCCTTTGCCAATTTCACATGCACCATGCCTCAAATTCAAAACATGCCTTAATCATTTTTTCCTTTGGTATGCATTTGTTCCCCAAAATTTTTTGGTGTAAGAAATGTCTCCTTGCATTTGTACTTATACCTACAACATCTCACTTCCTTTCCCACACACTCCTTCACACAGCTTCCATTCATTTTGTTTTCATCTTGTGTGCAGCTTACTACAAACAAAACAATCTCTTGATGTGTTAGCACCCTCCATGATATATGTTTCAATCACCTCTATTTTAAAACATTACTTGATCAACTTTCTTGATTTGTCTTTGAGACTCATGCACTTAATCTTATTTGATGTTTGATACGCCGACCTTGCTCGCGTGCCTCTTTATTTCATATCTTGCTTCCTTCATTTGGGAGAACTTCATTTTAGTTTTGTTTTATGTGATGGTGCTACTACTCACCAGCCTCAATTCCATCCCATTTCCCTTGTTTCTTTTCTATTTTTACATTCATTCCATACGCTGGCCATTTCAAAGTGAATGCATGCATTGCCTTACCATTTTATTTGGTATGTCGGTATAAAATGTGCATCTTCAACAACATATTTTGGATTGGAAAGCACTCCATCTCTTGTGCGGTTTTCACCAATAAATTCCATGCACAAAATGCTATTTTGGGTGCCCAATATGTGCACCTTTGGCAACTTCATTTATCTAGCAGACTCATGCACCTTCATCCAGTCATCAAACTCATAGCCTATAGCCCCTAGTCCATTGTGGCATGTAGCATTCATTTCAAACATAGTGCATCATGAAGACATGCCAACATAGTAACATTTTAAATGGTAAGTTCAAAACCTTGGAAAAGAGCAAATCAGCACTCTAAGAGAACATGGCACGCATAGTGTGTTCAAAACAATATGCATAACATCCCACAAAATAGGGCATACATAGTTCCTTGAAGACACTTGAGTGCGCACAACACTTATTTTTACCAAAATGGATACAATTAATAAGAATAAACCATGGTGCATCAAAGAAATTAAACACACCATTCATTCTTGACATCTTTTACAAAACTGCCAAATAACACTAACTAGCCTCCAGAAATGGTTTCAAAGGCTGACCCAAAGACCTCACTGGAACATGTCGTTAGAAACTTGAGTTCAATGTCAACATGTAAGTATTCTCACCAAAGGAAATCACTCAGATAGATTTGAGCCAAAATATATTAATGACAAAACATGGTCCTTCACAACAATGATCCTGGTCGCACTATTAATCTGCATTAAAACCACTTCAAAACTAGCTTTGAAAACTTGTCAGATAAAAACCTCATGATCTAGAATCTTGAATGTTGATTCACTCCCATACAAGGTAGATGAATCCATCATTATCTTGGTCATAAGACCAAAAGATTAAATCTAATTAAAATTCACAGTCAGCACAATAGATATTTCCTAAATTTGAAACAGTGAAGAATGTAGAAATCTGATTTGGAAATGGCTTAGGAAAGTGACTAAATGGATTGGCAGAGACCTAAAATTAATAAGGGAGGTACATTTCCACATATAAAATGTAGGAAAAATCTCAATTATACTTGACCTCAAATCGAGTGCAAACTACAAGACCCCAAAGTAGGTCATTCAGAAATCTGGACTACACACACTTGGAGAAATTTAGCAATCTGCAAATGGAATGGCTCTGGCAAACTGGATAAATGGGAACATGGGGGGCTAAAAATGGGTATGGGTACTCTCTCTCATGCCTAAAGGATGATTCAACAACCCCCATGCTATGAACATTCACTGGTCGTAAGATGCACTCTTCCAAAGTGGGCCAATTTATAAGATTCTGGAAAGACATAAAATGCAGATTTTCGAACACTTCTAAATAGCCACTTCCAAATCATATAAGAACTGAAAAATAGGACCTCAAACCTATTACATACTTCAAATGAAAGGTGGTAAACACCTTACCCAAGTGATTATTCAGAAAAAACAATAGGAACCTTTTATCCATGCACTCAAACTAGGCTTTCCACAAAGATTTTCAAGACACTGATCTTACACTTAGAGAAAATTTTTAGAATACGGACTCAAAACATACTCTGGATTTTTGAGCTCCAATAATGGCTCTAAGTGGGGAAGCATGCTCCTTGTGGGCATGTAGAGAAACCAAAATCTCTTGGTACAGAAGACCAACCAAAGAAGATCAAACTTTCACTTTCCCTCACTCTTACTGCAAACTTTTCCAAAACCTAGCTCCTTATTGAAAACACCAACACCACTGTACACAATATAAATAGGAAACACAAGAAGTTTCAAAATGCCTAAGAAAAATTAACATTTACGTCTATCAAAAACTCTATTTCTATTTTCAAACCCAACCGAAAATCTGAAACCACCATTATATACATGATGATTAAAGAAACCATTGAGCATAGGCTGCAGAATAACTTCAAATTCAAAATCACATATGCCTTCCCTTTTATTTTCCTGCATAAAATCACTTTTTAGAAAATGTGTATCATCAAAATCATCATAAATTGAAACATATGGAAGGGGGCAAACAACTGATAGCTTCCCTTCTTGGCTGCAAACATCTGGCTCATCTTCAATGCACACTTACATATCAAAAGAAAAGCAACTATATTCACATTCATTCAGTTCAGCCAAGGAAACTGAAACATCCTCATGCATCAAACCATTTAGATTTATCAAATCTGACTTCACTTGATAAATCAAACTTTTATTCACACAAGGATGATTCACACAATCCACAACATAAATCAAATCATCTTCATTATTCTCAATGATTGGTGGTAGAAGAATTAAACAATCATCATGTAATGCACTCTCATCAAATAAACAACACTCACCTTGCATTACCTTTCCTCCAACTGACTTCATTGGAGATGGAAGTTCAAGCTCAATCATATTTAAAATATCAAATTCACAAAATGAGCTACCCTCAGTGAATTCAATTTCCTGGGCACATTCTTCAAATAATGGATTAGAAACTACATAGAATTGTTTCTCATAATCATTTAGACAAAGATTTGGCTGGTTTAAATCAATGTCTTCATGAAATAGTACATTAGTAATCTTACAAGACATATCATCACATCCATTCTCATATACATCTTTAGGAGAAAAAGAAAATTTAGAATCTGAATCAAAGCATAACTCACTACTTCTGCTATCATCACATGAAAAATTAGTATCACAACCAATCATATCATCTTCACAAGTGTCAGAAAATGAACTCCACCATTTGTCTTCAGTCTTCAAGACTTTACATTCAGCTTCATTACCATTAGGACACATAGAAGAATGAGAAGAATGAATATCTTCATTGGCTGAAAAAGATTCCAGTCCTTCATCAATTATATCTTCAACAACGACCTTATCTAGCCTATGTAAATGCATACTAGCATTGTTAATTTCTTGTGTATCAATATTACTTTCTGATGGAGTGCAACGTTCCCCTTTTTCTATTTCTTCGCCAAACCCCAAAGGAATCACTCTTGTAACATTATTTCTACTTTCACATACAATATTTTGATCAATGCAATTAGCAGGGGAATGAAAGTATTGATGCTACTCACTTTTTTCCTGATCATTCACTCTATTCTAAAAATGCAAACCAATAGAATCATGCGTTCTTATAACTCCATATTTTAGATTGTACTCAATATCCATCACAATTTTAAAAGCCTGATATAGACTTTGTGGTTGTTTATCCCTTAGCAGGAAACCCATCTTTTGGCCCAATGTGCACAAATAAATAATCAAACATATCTGATCATGGGGTTTACAATTTTTAGGGATATCCATTGATGTCTTAGAAAATCTTCTATTAAACCTTGGAATCAACTCACCTTGTTCAATCTGAATCTCCATCAATCTATCTAACATTAATTTTACATCTACCCACCCATCAAACTACTCAATGAAGGATGAACTTAGCTCATCCCATGAATGAATTGATGCTCCAGGAAAAAATGACAACCAATCTCTTTCATCTCCTTTCAGAGTCTGCACAAACAACCTCATCCATAGATCTTCATGGCAGATATCAAAATCATATATCAAATCAACAAAAGCTTGAACATACCTTTTTGCTAGCTAGGGCTCGTTCCTATCAAATTTTGGCAAATATCTTCTGATTGTATCAGGGATCTCATTAGGTAAACCAGGTATGCCATCATAAAAAAATGGAACATATCCTTTGATAAAATAACTCTTATGAACATGTATTACTGGTTGCAACCTTTGTGCATATACACTTGATATTTTTCAAAACCAGTAATAGGAAATCTATACACTTGTAAATAATCTTCTCTTATCACTTAATTATTCTGACATACTTCACAAATATATGATTCAACTCAAAATTTAATCCATAAGTATGTAATTTTCACTCATCTGTCCTTTCTTTAATGAAAAAACCATTTGATAAGGACCATGCAAACACACAAAATACTGAATGGGGAATACCTAAAATGTCTTTGTTGAATGTTGTTGTTCACTTCATATCCAGCTGAAATTTGAAATAAAGCTTCACATCTCAGGTTTGTTCTAACATAGAGTCACCACCTCCTTACATAGGACACAAATTCACTCACTAATCTTTAACTAAAACATCACCAGATTCTAGGAATTCCTCATAGCAGAGTCACATATATTTTTAAATTTAATCAACAACAAATTCTAGGCAATACACTTTTAGATGTGAATTTTTTTTTCATATTTTTACACTTCTGAGACTCTTCCCCAAATTGAATATAGCAAGACTCCAGGATACTCTTAATGGTAACCTTACTTCATTCCCCAGCAGAGTGGCCAATTTTGTTAGCACCATTTCTTGTACCCTCTGATTCTAAAGGAGAAAATGATAACCAGACATGGGATATTTATCTGATTGACATAGATCTACTTCTACCTATGAACTGAACGACAAGAAAAGGCTGATGTTAACAAGGCCTACAAACCTTCTACACTTCGAGCACCACTCACTCAGGTGGGTACACCTCATCTGCACACACATAACTCCTTATTGCAAACAATAGGCCTACAGGTATATCACTTTATGGAATAGTTTTTCAGACTTTTGGGTAAGAAATACCTTAGTGTCCACCAGATCTCATGCAAAATCCCACTTGCATACAATGAATCTGAAAGCTAGAAATACTTCCTAACTCCTCCTATCAATATGAAAGGGAAAATTTTATGATTTATGTTTTGGGTGGAATGGACCTCTGAAATACCCCAAATCCCTCATAGACCAGTGCCTTATCCAATGGGCAACAGAGTCAAACAAATCACTAAAATAGAAAGCTTATGAAATGAGAAAACAACATAGACTTAATATGTGATGGCTTACATCAAAAATATATCATTTATCAAATTCTACTTAAGAATCCACTCGTGTACTCAAATACGCAATCACCTATTCAAATAATTTTACTCTCCCCTTGGAAGAGAATAAAAAATAGGAAATATTGATCAACATCCACTGAAAGACAAATATGAAATACCCTTGATATCTCAACTCATACACACTTGAAAATGAATCCTAAACTCATTTATTCCATTGAAATAACTCTATTTTGAACTCACAAAAGAAGGACAAAAAAATTCTTGATGCTTTAACCCATAAGATTTAAGAAACAAATGGAGACAATTTTGATAACAGTATAATAATGCTGAAGATTCATTCAAAAGATAGACTATTACAAGAAAAATTCTCATCTGAGTTAGAAAGGAATCATTAAATCACCCTATATGTAGATAAGAGGGCCATATTTATAGAAGGATCCATTCATGGAACCAACCCAGAAAGATTACAGAGAATTTAGACTGCAAAATTTGAACTGGAACTGGAACTCGCCCCCTCAACAATGGAGAAAAAGAATAGATAAAGGAAAAACAAAGCCAATTACAAACTATTGATAGCTACCAATTTTCATAAAATATCTTCCATTTCTCCCAAATTCATTTCTTATTGAACTTGCCTCCATCTTTATGGTCACTTCTCCCTCCAAAATTGAAACTTTGCTTCTTAGAAAATGATTTGATTCCATTCAAAACTAGAAATGCTTCATGAGATATTCAATCCATTTTAAAATAAAATATTTACAAACCATTGAGAAACATTTCAAATTATTTAGCTCAACATTTTCCTCTTTATTTTTGCATATTTTTGCCTTTTTGCTACATATTTTGCCTAGAACTGACCAGATTTGGACAAGTGTCACAAGCTAGTTTGATGCTCCAACTTAACCCTAGGTTAACCACCTATCTAGAGATTATGTGAATACACTATTCTCTAAGTCTCTGAATGCATTCCTTAACCCCAGTTACATCTGGAGAATAGGTGAATACACTATTCTTTGAATCTTCGGATGTTATTTTTAACTCCAATCCAATCTAGCGATCACACAACTGAACTCAATCTCCTGTTCTTTGAATTTTTCTTGCTACCCATCAAGGATCTGGTGATCACATGAATGAGGCATTCTCCAAGTTGCTAGATGTCAGCCACTAACTACCAGTAATTCAGAGATTACATGACTGAGCATTTGTATAATCGCTTGATGCTAGGTCCTTAACAGTCGGTATATGGTGATCTAGCGACTAACCACTCGTCAGGTCACTAGAGGTTTACCTTAACCGTGAGCTTATTATGATATCATGTGACTGGCCCCCATGTGTCACCTTTGTCATCCAGTCACCGCCACCCATCTAAAAAATTTCATAGTCTTTGGTTACTAGCATGATTTCCAATGCACATCCAGAGAACGCGCATTCATAGCCTCTAGTTCCTTCTTCAAACTTCATTGTAAGTGCTGGGTCATTTAAACATTTCAAACACCGTTCACCCCACCAATGTGGGATTAAAATCCTGAGTGTTTTAAATATTTTTATTAAAATATTGCATTTAGGTGCCCAACTGGCACACATATGGCATGGGCCCACAAGCTCAAGAGGTAGCTTTACCCCTTTCACTTCAACTTACCTTCATTCTGAGCTCCTTTTTATTTAAATACCACTTAGAACAAATTTGGGGTGCATGTGGGATAAACCCACATGCAGCCCCCTCTGTTTTACTTCCTTCCTCTGGCCTGGCCTTACGCGTGCATGCCCAACTCTCTTTGTTTGATGTTTGGTATGCACCTTTACCTCATGTGCCTTTCATTTACCTTTCCTTCCTACACACGTATAACCATCCATTTGTTTTTTAAATATAGGTGTATCTTTTCCAGCATACGCACCCCTGCAGCCAGCACTTCTCTTGTCTTTCGCACGCACCAGCCACTTGTGTGTAGCTTCCTCATTTACGCACCTAATAGCTAGCATATACCACTGTCAATATGCACAACCCATTCTCAAAACTTGTGCACATACAACATATTCAAAACTCACACATGGTGCAACATGCCACACATTCTTCATGCTGGTTTCATTCCAGTGCGTATTTTGTAGCCCAACTCCACACACTCTTTTAGTTTGGTGAGTAGCTCCTTTTCCAATTTCACATGCACCATGCCTCAAATTTAAAATGTGCCTTAGTCATTTTTTCCTTTGGTATGCATTTGTTCCTCTTTATATGTTGGTGTAAGACATGCCTCCTTGCATTTGTACGTATACCTACAATAGCTCACTTCCTTTCCCATGCACTCCTCCACATAGCTTCCATTCATTTTGTTTTTGTCTTGTGTGAAACTTATTGCAAACAAAACTATCAATCATCACGTACTCCTTTGTAGTGTGTATAGCCTCCCTCCATACACTCACGTACAACTTTCTTCATTTATCTTTGAGACTCACGCACTTAATCTTGTTTGATGTTTGATACGCTGACCTTGCTCATGTGCCTCTTTATTTCATAGCTTGTCTCCTTCATTTGGGAGCACTTCATTTACCGGGTAGACTCATGCACCTCCATCTAGTCATCAAACTCACAGCCTATAGCTGCCAGTCCATTGTGGCACGTAGAATTCATTGTGAACAAATTGAATCACAAAGACATGCCAACATTCTAAAATTTTAAATGGCAAGTTCAAAACCTTGGAAAAGAGCACATCAACACTCTGAGAGAACATGGCACCCATAGTGTGTTCAAAACAATATGCATAACATCCCACAAAATAGGGCATACATAGTTCCTTGAAAACACTTGAGTGCACACAACACTTTTGTTTACCAAAATGGATACAATTAATAAGAATAAACCATGGTGCATCAAAGAAATTAAACACACCATTCATTCTTTACATCTTTTACAAAACTGCCAAATAACACTAACTGGCCTCTAGAAATGGTTTCAAAGGTTGACCCAAAGACCTCACTAGAACATGTTGTTAGAAACTTGAGTTCAATTCCAACATGTAAGTATGATTTCCAAAGGAAATCACTCAGAAATATTTGAGGTAAAAGATATTAATGACCAAACATGGCCTCTCACAACAATGATCCTGGTCACACTGTTAATTTGCATTAAAACCACTTCAAAACTAGCTTTGAAAACTTGTCAGATAAAAACCTCATGATCTGGAATCTTGAACATTGATTCACTCCCATACAAGGTAGATGAATCCATCATTATCTTTCTCAGAAGACCAAAAGGTTAAATGTAATTAAAAGCCACAGTCAACACAATAGATATTTCCTGAATTTGAAACAGTGAAGAATGCAAAAATCTGATTTGGAAATGGCTTAGGAAAGTGACCAAATGGATTGGTAGAGACCTAAAATTTGTAAGGGAGGTAAATTTATTAGAATATAGTGTAGGAAAACTCTCAATTATACTTGACCTCAAACCGGGTACAAACTACAAGACCCCAAAGTAGGTTATTCAGAAATTTGGACTACACACACTTGGAGAAATTTAGCAATTTGCAAATGGAATGGCTTTGGAAAACTAGATAAATGGGAACATGGGGGGATAAAAATGGGTATGGGTACTCTCTCTCATGTCCAAAGCATGATGAAACAAACTCCATACTATGACCATTCACTGGTCATAAGATGCACTCTTTCGAAGTGTGTCACTTTATAAGATTATGGAAAGACGTAAAATGTAGATTTCCGAACACTTCTAAATAGCCACTTCCAAATCATATAAGAACTAAAAAATAGGACCTCAAACCTATTAAATACGTCAAATGAAAGGTGGTGAACACCTTACCCAAGTGATTCTTCATGAAAAAAAATAGGACCCTTTTATCCATGCACTCAAACGAGGCTTTCCACAAAGATTTTCAAAACACTGATCTCACACTTAGAGAAAATTTTTTGAATACAGACTCAAAACATACTCTGGATTTTTAAGCTCCAACATAGGTATGACTAGTGAGTTTAGGTGATGGTTCCTTAAGAATTGATACCCTATATATATATAGATCCTTTAGAGATAGTTTTGGATATTGATGAGCTCTCATCAGATGAGGATGAGGATGATGGTGATGGGGTCTGTTGGTAATATTTTCAAAATTTTCAAGAATGCATTTCTTCCTGGTTTCTTTGGTAGTTTTCCAGGTCTTTGTGTTTTTCTCCTACAAGTTTCATATCCAAAATGCCAAATTTGTGTTCCAAATGTTGAAAATTCTAGGCGCTAGGTTAAAATGCTTATGAAAATCTAGAAAACCCTACAAAAGCTTGACCAAGTTCTAATTTGCCATTAATTTTTCTAAATGACTTAAGTGATCCTTTAAGCATGTGCGCTTTATATTACTGCTTAGTCACTTGGTCTCAAAACACATTCAACATATTCCTATAGTTTGGCGATTTAGTGGATGTGCTTTATCACGCAATCTCTATAAGTCTAGAGAATATTCCTTTTTATCATGAGACTCAACGAATGTTTATAGTCACCAAGTCTCCAAGTGATCTTTGTGAGATCTAGCGACCGCTACTGGTAAATATTTCAGAGTTGAACTATAGTTTCTAAATCTCTACATGTGGAAGACATGTAGTTGGGTAATCTCTTTATGGAATAATGAAGTAACCAAAGTTTCAGCGATAAGGAGACTCACTGATTGGTCATTGAGTCTCTCAATAAAGGATAGCGGCTATGTTTCTTTTCAATCTCATAATCTCCCAATTCTCGAGTAGTTACAAAAATCATCTAGCAATCTAGTGATAATGATAGTCGCGTGTTCTCAGATTCTTGGTGGTTATGTTCTAAACACTCAGCGATCTAGCGACATGGTTATCTCCTAATCTCATAATGAAGTAGTTAAGCCGTAGTAAATCCAGCGACTCAGCGATAACCATAAGATGAAGTAAGAATCAATGGTCAGCGTTATATCTCACAGTTTGACCGAGGTTAAGAAAAGTATCTAGTGACTTGGGGAATAGAGGGTTCAGGCAATCTGTGAATGTTACTAGGGTAAAGAGAAATATTAAGCGACTACACGATGTCTTCAGTCGTGTGATCGCCAAAAGAACATGGGTTAGGGAAAAAATTTTCAAAGAACAGATCTGAGTCATTGATGTGTTTGAAATCGGGTGGTGGTTACATTATCTCAGGATTAAACCATGAGTTAAGAAATCTTGCAGTGACTATGAGAAGTGTTTTGTCACCCAGTCTCTGAAGTAAGCTCAAGTTAAGAGAATCATCCAGTGACTAGAAGTTAACCTTAGTAACGCAATCTCAAGATGACTAAAGGTTAATTGTCAGCCGAGGATTAAAAGGTCAAAAAAAGGTATAAATCTGTTTGCTAAAATTGATGACGTGTTCACTCTCAATTGGTTGCAGAATAAAATAAAGGGTTAACAGTTTCTCAGTAAATATGAGATAGACTATAGTCGCTAGATCGCTAGAGAGAATGAGTCAAAGATTTCTTCTATATTCGCCAAGTCTCCAAATATGCTTAGTCTCTAGATCTCTAGAGAAAGTCAAAGTTAGAATGATAATGCAGAGATTGCACGACTACCGTTGATTTTGTTCCTTATAAGTATAGATCTAACAGTTGTCTCTCAATCGCTAGACAATAGTGATGTAATCCAAAAGGTACTGAGACTCAGTGACTGCTGTCAAATTAAGATCATGTGGCTGTCATGTAATCACATAAAGAAATGAGAAATTGAACAAATATCCAATGATCAAGAGACTTCTCTTGTAGTCGCTAGGTCTCCAGATGGGTGAAGTTGGGCAATCTCCATAAGAAGTTTGAAAATTCAACAAGTTCTGGCAATCAGGAGACTTGCACTATAGTCGCTAAGTCTCGTAATAAGAAAATAAGGAAATAATACTTATGAAAGACTATAGTCTCCAAATCTCAGAATGAAAAATATAGTTTTATATAGTCGCCAGATCGTGAGATAAAATTATCAAAGGATAAAACATTCAGCGACTATGATTTTTGACTATAGTCGCCAGGTCTCTGAAAGTTATTTCATAAATATAATGATTAAAGGTTTCCCTTTAGTCGCTTAATCTATTAATAAAATGAAAAGCACCAAATCTTTCAGTGATTATGGTTGGCTTGGTAGTCGCTAGGTCGCCAAAAATTAAATTTGATTACCTGTCATTGTCTTATCCCACAACTAGTGAATTAAAGTTCAAGGCATGCCAAGTAATGGCAGAAGTGATAGGATTTACATAATTCGAGATCTCAAAAGGGGAAATTGCATTCAATTCTCCAACATAAATATAACTAACTGTCAATCATTGCCAAATTACCAAGTATTCCGGAGAGCTAAAGCTGAAGTACGAGAGTTTTTGAGCTTTCTATAGTCAGAGGATTTATAGTCTTAGAATTTTCAGAAGAATTCACCTTTGCAGTTAGAATGAGTCAACCATCGACCAGTGGGGCTTACCAGGGTTCCAAGGAGAAGGCAAAAGAAAGTTACTCTAATGAATTTCTCACCTTGCTACCAGTATTGTCACAAAATAAAAAGGTTAGTGATGAATGTTTCATTGACAATTTGAGCTATTTAGGAGATGCCAGGATGCCTAAAAATTCCAGAATGTATTTGTTTAGATATTTCTATAAAAATGTTGAAAGTCCAGTTCCTATGTCAAACCCTTAGACATCAAGATTAGCCAAGTTGATAGTCCCAGATGTTTTCTTAGATGTTGATTTGATAATTGCATTGGCAAGTTGTTATGACCTCTTGTCTAGAATGATAAGAAAACATGATGGTTCAGCCCTAGTTACATTAGATAGGAGCTCTTTCATGAGGGCTTTTGGTATTAATATCCCCATGGCCACAGAAATTAAACTACAAGCCCTGGCCAATAGGTATACTCAGGAATCTATCCTTGTAGCCAAGGAGATTCAGAGCCATGTTCACCGAGGCAACAAGAATTACATTGCACCAGTGGCTGGATCAACCCCTTACTTCTACAAAGATTTTTCTTTTTATGTAAAGTATATTGCATATGGTTTGTGTAGAGTACTTGGAGTAGATGGTGGGGAAGATAGGATTACATCTGACCTTTTGATGATGGTATTGGACTCACAACACATACATACCAACAAAGGCTATGACTAAATTGGGTATGCCATTGATAAAATGCACAGGGGATTGGAGGCAATAAGAAGTAGGCAAGATTCCCCTAAATTTTTGCATTACTCATTGTTAATGTACCTAATTTTGTTCTAAAATTACAACATTATGAATCTAGAGAACTTACGTCCTCAAATGATGTGAAAGGGTCAACCCAATCCAGTATAGTTTTGGATAGGAGCTTGGAGCCCTACTTGCCCTAATTGTGATTTCTGTGCTTTTCAAAATTGGATGTTGAGACCAATCATACTCGAACTAGGGTTAGATCATTGTAGGCTGCCAGTAAAGGCTCTACAATTTCTAAGACCTTGTCAATTTATTAACAAATGACCTAAAGGACACAAATGGGGGGACTTTTACTATGAAGGGACACACACCATAATAAGAGTTTATGGGTGCTCCCAACCACCTCATATACTACCATTCTTTGTTCCACAAAGGTTTTCCTTCCTAGAGATTATTTGGCAACTAATATTAACTGATAAAGAGCATCTGGCCTCCCTCATAAAGGGTACATTTACCCCCAAATACTTTTCTGTATGCAACTTCACAATTGGGAAGAATGCATTTGCCAAGTTAAATGATTGACTAGTTCAATTCAAAATGAATGCTACAACACCTAGATATGTTGATATAGAGGGTTTCATAGTTATGGCTAGAAAGTACTACACTCCTACCATTCCTATAAATAAGAGACATGAGGAGTATCCTGAAGAAGATCTTATCAAGAACATCATTGAAGAGGATGTGATAGAAAAAAGAATATATCAATTCAATGAATTGATGAGGTTTGAGAAGCAATTGAAAGTACAATGGATTCCCTTTGGAGGCTTGTATCCCAGTGTGCCTTATTTGCAAAGATTGGAGATGATGATGGATAATTACCAAACATTGTCAGCTCTATTGAAGACAAAATTGATCTGATTATGAAGATAGTGATGGAGATTACACAATCTACAACCCTCCTATTATGGAACAAGGATCTCATGTTGCTCAACAAGGAGAGGAAAATATAATAATGGACTTGATGAAGCTTCCTAGCTCTCAAGACACCAGTGATCCTCAGAAGAAGCAAAAGCTACAAGTAGGAGAATCTTCATGAGCTAGGGTCAAAGAAAAGAAGGGGGATAGAGTGAAACCTTTATTTCTAGGAGATAGAGACCATGGTCATTAGCTTAGGTAGAGGATCAGAGAGGAAAAAATAAAATGGAAAGCAGTGACAGAAGTAGTTGAATTACCTTTGGTCTTAGGTCAAGATGAAAGGATGCTTGAACAGGATGCCTTCTTGAAGGATGACAATTTTTTTAAGTCAAATGAATTCAAGGACTTCCTTTTATGGCACAAATAATAACAGGTAGCTTCAATGTTCAGATCAAAGAAGATGGCTAGATACCTGATGAAGCCATCCAAGCCATGAGGGATTATGATCTTGAATTTGAAACCATAACCCTAGAAGAAGCTAGGCAATTAGTAAAAGCCAATAACATGTTACTTGTATGATGCAAGAGCATCCTAGGTGTAAGAGCAATCTTGCATCACCTAAAAATATATCTATTTGCTTTTCAATAAGGGTTGTCTTGTGTAGAGCTGCTATTTATGGAAACTTGCTATTTTTAGTAAGTTGGTCATATGATCTCAGAATGTTTTGATTTCACAATTGGAGGTTCATCCTAGTCATTTCAGCCTACTAGTTGAGTTTCATTGCCACATCATTAGTATTGATGAAGTTATTGAGGTTTTTGGGTATGAAATCTTTCAGGTCAATTTTGAAGGTCTTAGAGGCTCCGGATCGTGATCGATCCCCGGCTGACTAGTGCTATCGCATGTCAAGCACTGTAGATCTCGTCATGGAATTTTCAAAAGGTGGTTACAATAGAAAAATGGAGCTATGGTTAAAAAGTTATGGCCTCCGGAAGTTGGGCTACCTAAAAGCATATTTTGTATTTCTTTTGAGCCGACCCTATTGTAAAAATTTTGAAAATAAAATAATTCTATGTATAGTCGGCCTTAAGGGCTAAATTTTTGGAACCTTCTCAGGCGGTGGAAATTGCCTATATAAGAAAGGTCTGTAGTGTTGTCTTAGGCAGTTTGGGATAGTTCTGGGTAGTAGATCTAGGTATTGATTCGAGGCTTTGTCCTACAGAATATTGTAAGGGGAATGCTCATGTGGCTTTGCATATTGTAATCCTAAAAATTTGTAATTCCACATTTATGGAGATAATAAGAAGCCCATTTTCTATCCTCACAATTTGTTGTTGTTTCTCTATTTCTGTTATGTGTTTGTGGTATTAAGGGGAGCACCCTCCATCATTGTACCTGGGTGGGATTTGGCCTCAACTTTTATAATTGGCCAAATCAGAAAATAGGATAACATAAATCTAACTTAAGAAACCCAAGTAGGGGATTTGATAAGATGGTTTGGGTAAAGCCCTAAAAATAAGGCATTGGCTATGTGGAGCCTGTATCCAAAAGATCAAAAGCCTTCCTAGTTGAACATCCAAGAGAATATGGATGGTGATAAGATGATATGGTCAATTCACAATACTGGAGATCTTGAGATCTCATAGGTGCTAACTCATTTTGCCAAATTAAATGAAGATAAAACCAAACAATTATCAGAGAGGCATCAAGATCTTTTTAATGATTACAGTGCATTAGTGAAAGATAGAGAGATTTTGATAATGAAGGAAAAAGAACTAGAAAAGTGTGTAGAGAACTTGTAGTTGCAAATTTCCAACATGCCTAAAGTTTCCCCTACACCACTAGAGAGGCCTACACTACCAGAGGTACAAGGTGTAACTGAAGAAGAAGTTTCTTCTATAGAAGAAAGGATGAACAAGGAAAAGACTGAGAGTATAGTACAGTCCCTGTTGAAAATCTTGCAACATAGGATAGAAGTTTTGAAGGATAAGGTAGAGGCAGTTTATACTACATATAATAAATTGCCTAGTTTACAAAGTGAAGTAAACAATTTTGTTTCTATTTCAAGTACCTATCATACAACTTGGTCCATAAGGGAGTCATTGTTTGAGAGACTAGCAGTAGTATAATTTCTAAGGAGTGACATCCCAAATGTAGTATTACAAGTGGGAACTAAAATTGCAAAGATTGGTGTTGTTTCCTCTTTCTTCAAGGGCAAGGAAAATTAGGTGGAGGCAAAAATGGCCATGTTTGGACCTAATTTCAATAGGTTCATTCCTCGAATCAGAACAGAGGAGGGAGAAATAAAGAACTTGGATACATGGAGTTCAGATTTTGATCTCTTACTACCTAAGAAAGAGGCTTTTCTTAAAGATAAAAATGATGTTGATCTAGATCATTTTAACAAAGTTTTGGATGAAGCTATTAGGAAAGAAATGGACATCAGTAAGTTCACCATAGATGTAAAATAAATTGTTGATGCAAGATGGGAAAGGCAAAAGAAGAAATTGCAGAGCATTCAACAATTCCCATGGCCAATAGAAGATCAGGTTACTACATGGGACAACATGACAAAGCCTAAAATAAGTAGGCCTGCAACATATGACCTAGATGACTTGGATGATGAATGAGTTCTAGTAGTGCACCTGATCTATGAGCACAGGAAGAGCAACTAATCATACAGGGGATGATCTAAGTTACCCGGTTAGGTGGTCATCATTCATACAACAAACTTTAGCAGTTGCATCTGAATACCTACAGACAAAGGTGCAGCTCAAAGTGGAAGTTCAAACTCCAAGAAGAAACAAGATTGGCACCATTTACCCTCTTTCTATTATACACTTTAAAACTTTTTTATTCTAGTGCAAGTCACTATTATAGCCACCTATAGCTTGTTGCATCCTTTTCTCAAGGATCCCAAGGTGGTCTCTCTATATATAGTTGTTTCTATCTCACACCAAAAGGGTGGTGAAATACATATTGTCATAGGAGTTTATAGATTTAGTCTTTGATTCTCAGGAATCCATTTTTCTTTGAATGTACTGACACTGGAGGTTTATCAATAAAATATACTAAATTTCCATGTATATTTCTTATTGTCTTCATGTATGGCTTTGATTTCTCTGTATGTTTAAATTTGCAAGGAATTTTAGGCATATCTTTCTACAAGGTAGATAGTGGGGTTGAAATTTGAGTTCCTTTCAAGGGAGGGATAAATATTGAGTGAGGTCTCTGAGATTTCTGTGTTCATACATGAATTAGATGATATGATTTATGCATAAGAAGGTAATTTGCAAGGCATCTTATCTGGGATTTGGGTGTGTTTGATTTGAGAGATTTTTTGTAGATGTTCAATCATTGACTCTGATGCCCTAGGATTAGGCACTGGTCTATGCTTATTTTGCAATTGTTTTCACCATCAATCAAATTAAAATGATTTCCTTTAAATTGTATGAGTTATATGATTAGATCTATACCAATTATATAGATCATAGTTGTGATATTTGAATAATTCAATCTAGAAAGGTAATACCCACCTGAAGCTTTAAGCTCAAAGAGAAGAAGGATTGAAAATCCTTAATACCTTAGTATTGATTATTGCTGATGCATCTATTGGGACTACTAGAGTTATAAATCAGATTTTTTTGATTGAGTTTTAATCATCTGCAATTTTAAGTACTAACAGGGTCTAATGTGAAAGTAGGGGTAGAGGGAGACATAGGCAATATAGAGTTCAGGTGTGAGGTGGGAGATCTATTGGTAGACAAGATGGTAGAGTTTTGAGGAATCTTGGTAAATTTTCTTTACTTTGTCAGAGTGCTATTCCTGGGATTGTGCACAGGAGGTGGTCCAGTCCCTCTTGGAGGTCAAGGTGTAGGTGGTGGTGGACAAGGTGTATAAATTATATGCGGTAGTGTATAGATGAGAGATGGTTGAGTACAAATGAGAGGTGGTTGATTTATTCCTAAATCAAATCCTAGGGTTCTATTAGTAGTTTTTGATTAGGGTGTGTGAGAATATAGGGTAGTCAAATTGGTAGAGGGCCCACATGTTCAAGCTCTTTAAGCTATAGATATTCCATATGTTCTAGTTGTTTCTTAGGCACAGGTAGTACTAGATGTTCCTCAAGTACTAGTTGTACCTGAGACACTCACATAGGAGGTGTGATCATTGAAAGCTAAGGAGGAATCAATTGAGAGTCAATTAGATCAGTTTGATAGCTTGATACAAATTTTTATGGCTGTAGACAGATAGATACCTCCTACTTAAAAAGTGTCACAGATAGGTATAGATACTGCTACTACCAGTCAAGCTCCATAGATAGATCTTGGTAGTTCAATATGTAGAGATGGGATAGGTGATACAAATGGTGTAGGTGGTGGTTCAAGTGCCCCTAGTTGATATCTTGATTGATTCCACCTTGTTTTGATTATACACCATGATGTACGTTATTGATCAGGATATTTTTTATGGACCTTTTGATCATACATTTGATTATATGATTGACTCCTTGATATATTCTCACATGTTTGATTTTCTATTTCCTTTCTGATATCATTATATGTTGGACTCTATAGTTTTGATTATATATGTAGTTTAGATGATCCTATCTATATGCTTTCTTTTTTGTTTTTTGATGCAAAATGTTATGAATTCATTTACCTTACGTACTTTATATTCTTTGATGGATGTCTTATGTATGACATACTTTATATGGATGCACAATGTATGATGAGATGGACTTTTTGTGATACTTTATGATTAATGATTAATGATGAATCTTTATGTAATTATGTGATATGCATGATGCGATTACCAAACTTACATGAATTCTATGTGTTTTGATATGATTTTATATATACTTAATGATTCTAGATGCACTTTTTGATTCTATGGATTTATGTAATGATGACTATAATGCACTCAATGCAATGTGATTAATAAAATGACTTAATGATATACAATGATGAATTGACTTAGTGAAATGAACTAACTTTGTCTTAATGAAAGGAATAAATGCTTTTAAATTAATGCACTTTAACCAATGAAATGCATCTAATTCATTTATTACATGAATAATGATTAATGAATGCAAATGCATTTTAAGTGATATGCAATGTTTTTGCTAAATTCCAACATACTCTTTTTCAAAGAAAATCTTGATGATGTCAACCTTGATAACTCAACCCCCTCATTAAGGAAAATCCTTTAACCTTTAACATGCAAGATTAATCTATATGAATGAAAAATGAAACTAATTGTCATGTTTTGAAAGGAATGCATTTTATTTCTTGTAATGTCCCCACCAGGGAACCCATAAGAAATCAGGTCTTTCAACTTAAAATTACAACTAACATTTTTTTTTCTAACCTTCTAACATTTCATTATTAACATCCACAAAGTACATTCCTTAAGGTTCCCTTATTAAATTCATTTACCAATATAAAAGCATTTCATTTCATTACTAATAAAATTGAATTCTATTTCCTTTTCCTTTACTTTGCATTTCTAAATATAAGAGAAAGGTAAGAAAGTAATATATTTCAATCATAACTACATCGTTTACTTCCTAATTCATTTTCATTCATTTTTCCTACACATTGAATAACTACCCCTTTTCCATTTCAATTAAAATTTTACATTTGAGACATTTCTTTTCATTACAACATAGGAGAGTTAAGAAAGGATACCAGATTGCATTTTAATTTATAACTTTTGGATCTTCAAGCAAAATCCCTTAAAATAACCTTACAACTATCCCTCCCTGATTACATTTCTTTTTTCTAATAATAAATACAATTACATTGAATGGACCGAAGGCTTACAAAGATATCTTTACATCTTGTAATACAATAGTACATGTTTCAATTGAGAAATCTTTATCACTACATGAAATCTAAAACACATCCAAGCTACGAACCACAAACAATACCTCAAAAGATATTTGCCACCCAACCATGTGAAACTAAAGAAGTTCCACCCCTCGTGCTAGGAGATAGAACCAAGATACTCACAAGGCCTAAAGTAACCTAAGGCTTTACAAATCAATAACTTGGAAACAAAGACAAGACATAACAAGATATCACTTTACCATACACAAAGGTTAGGTTTCTAGCATACCATCTAGGTGAGTGTAATCACATATCCTACATATTGGGATCCTCCTTGGAAACCATGTAACCTTGGTCCCCCCTTTCTAAATAGGGACCCATCCTAGTATTTACCTATGGTCCTGGTACTCCAACAAGCCTATATGGACTTATATTTATGTGTCTTTCATTATCTTTTGAAACCCCCCTTTCCCAAATTCATTTTTAGGTTGTCACTTTTTACCAAATCAACCATAGGATCATCTGGAAACCACTTTGGGTTCCAAAACTTATGGTGATCCACTCACCTAGGGTACCTATTCCCCTACCCACACACAAGACAAAGACACCAAGATGCATTTTCAAATGGTTCAATTTGCAGGTCTAGGGAACCCTCCTGTGCACTTAGGCCACCAAGACGAGTCCTAGCCTCATTATATGAACATAAGGATATGCCAAGTACTGAAACATCATAATTGATACATTATAAAACCAAAAAAATAAGATATGGACATACATAAGTGAGACAAGTTGCAGCCCAAGCATAAGGAATAGGTTATAGAAGTCACAAGCCCAAAATCTGACAAATTTGAGCCCCTAGGACCCTCTAAAACCCCATACGGAAACATATGCTTTCCCATATGG
>BSBK01004915.1:0-100000 GCA_027943335.1 Chamaecyparis obtusa | reverse complement strand
AAACCACCAAATTTTTGGTGGGGTCAAGTACCACCAAAATAGGGGCACTAGTCAGTTTTTCCTTAAGGATCTCAAAATGTTCTGAACATTTCTCAGTCCAAATGAACTTCTTCTCTTTCCTTTGCAAGGAAGTGATGGGATGAGATAATATAGAGAATCATTGGACAAAGCGTCTATAGTATCTGGCTAAACCCATGAAAGTATGAACTTATGAGATGTTGGTGGGGGTTGGCCATTCAACTATACCTTGTATCTTTGTGGGATCAAATGCCATACCTTCTCCTAAGATAACATGACCAAGTTACTTAACTTCTTTTTAGAAGCATTCACACTTCTCTAAGTTTGCAAACAATTGATTCTCATGAAGGAACTGTAACACTTGTCAAAGATGTTCCTCATGTTCTTCCACTAATTTAGAGTACACCAAAATGTCATCCAAAAAAATTATTAAAAATTTATCCAAGAAGGTCCTTAATACCCCATTCATGAGACTCATGAACACTGAAGGTGCATTTGTGAGACCGAAAGGTACTACAGTAAATTCATAATGCCCATACTGAGTACAAAAATATGTTCAGTGAATGTCAACTTCATGAATCCTTAACTGATGATAGCCTGACTTTAGATCTATTTTGGAAAATACTTTGGCTCCTTTCATTTGATTGAATAGATCATCAATCCTTGGTAAATGGTACCGATTCTTACTAATTACTTTGTTGAGATGACGATAGTCAATGCACAACCTAATGAGTCATCCTTCTTCTTTAAAAACATTACTGGAGCTCCCCAAGGTGACACACTTGGTTTGATGAAACCTTTTTCCAAAAGTTCTTCTAGTTGTACTTTTAACTCACTCAACTCTTGAGTGGTAATGCGATAAGGAGCTTTGGAGATGAGTTCAGCACCTAGCACCAACTCTATGAGAAAATCAATATCTCTTTTGGGAGGCATTCCAAGCATCTCTGATGGATAGACATCCACAAATTCTTGAAGTAAAGGGTACTCAAGTTTTATTTCTCTAGTATCTATCTTCTTAACCAAGTCATTAACTGAGACTGTAAGAAGTTGGCATCCCTTTCTCATGCATTTATTAAGTTGCATTGTTGATATCATCTATAGTGATATAGGTCATTGGATTTCCAAAATAGTGTTGGGCTTCCCCAAATCATCTATGCAATGAATGAGCTTCTTTTTGCAATCCATCCTAGCTTCATGAGCTGCTAACCAGTCCATTCCTAGGAAAACTTCATACAATCCAAGAGGAATTACTCCAAGATAAACATTGGTAGAGATAGGTCCTAATCCCCAAGTTGCAATTTTGAACACACAAATATGTGTTCATCTTAGCCTCAGAGGCTAGCTCTACCTGCCACTTAACTCCTTGCCCTATGGCCACTAGCCCGCACTTTTCTATTAAAGGAGATATGATGGAGTCGGTTGCTCTTGAGTCAAGAAGAATAGAAATAGGTTTACCCTTTAATGAACCTAAAGTCTCTATGACAATATTTTGGTGATCATCTTGTCTATGCTCTACTACGACAAACACCCTGTGAGACCGGCCAACATCTCCCATAGTTGATTCTGAAACTGCATGATTCGGATTGGTGAAATTAGTGCACTAAGGGTAGCAAACTGCAATGTGTCCTTGTTGTCCACAAGAATAACACCCAGTATTCCTCCCAAATTTGTTTGTAGGAGGTGTGTTGGATTATTGATAACCTCCTTTATTGAAATTTTGAGATTTTTGGGATGGTGGAGGAGGAATCTTTGGTGATTCTGATTATTGCTATGATTCTGGGGTTGTTGAAACTTCCCATTGCCTTGGTTGTTACTTTGGAATTTCTTTTTATGGAAGTTTTGTCCTCATTTAAAAGATGATTGTTGGTTCTTGGAGTTATAATTTCCTTGGTCATAGTTTCCTTTAGAACCTGACCCAGCATTGAATGTCTAGCTACGAGAATAGCCACCCTTTCCTTTAACTTTCCTTTGAACTAGGAATGCCTTAGTGATAGCATTCTAGATATTTTTGGGTTCTAGGACTACCACATCTCCTAATAAATGGTCATTCAAACCTCTTATGAAATAGTGTACAAGAATGGGGTCATCATCTTTATAGCCTAAGAAAGGCTTAAGTTCATAGAATTTTATTTCATATTCTTCCACCATCATGTTGGCTTGTTTAAGGTGGTGAAATTATTTTTCCCTTCCCTGTCTCCACTCATCAGACATGAAATGATCCTTAAAAATTTCTAAGAACAATTCCCAAGAAATATTTTTGATGGTGACTTGAAGTTTTTCCTCTTCCATGCTCCACCAGGTAGATGTAAATTTTCTCAAATTCATAATGGCACATCTAGCCTTGATGTTACTACTAAAGGGGTGCATAGAGAAACACCTCTCAAGGTCAAACAACCAAGTTTACACTGTAGATCCCCCTTTGTTGCAATATAAAAGGGGTACCTTGACCTTAAGTAAGTCCCTCATGTGAGTAGTATCCTTGTCCTCAGATTCTAGCATAGCTTGCCTTCTCCTAGGGCTTTTATCCCTTTCCCTATCTTGGTGATGAGATTGGTTCCCTTCCTCAAATTTAACTCTATTTTTAAGGTTGTCAAGTCTATGCAGAAGTTGCCTTAATTGGGCTCCTTTCAAGTCATTACTTTGACTCTCATCCCTATGGTTGTCTTGATTTCATTCTCCCTCATATTCCCCATGGGAACTCTTTGGGTGACATCTTGAGGAAGATTCCTAAACTCTACCCTTAGTACTTCCGCGGGTGATGGGAGGCATCCTGGAAGAGTGGTGCAACATAATTTTTAAATAGTTTTAATTAGTATTCAATGTGTTGAAGAGATTAAGTTTTAAATATAAATAGATCCTGAGTTCCCAGTGTAGCAACCAGGGCTCTGATACCAAATGTAATGTCCCCACCATGGAACTTATAAGGAACTAGGTCTTTTAACCTAAAATTAGATCTAACAAATTTTTTATAACATTCTAACATTTCATTATTAACATCCACAAAGTGCATTTCTTAAGGTTCCCTTATTAAATTCATTTACCAAAATAAAATCATTGCATTTCATTACTAATCAAATTGAATTCCATTTCCTTTTCCCTTACTTTGCATTTATAAATATAAGAGAAATGTAAGAAAGTAATATATTTCAATCATAACTATATCATTTACTTCCTAATTCATTTTCATTCATTTTTCCTACACATTGAATAACTACCCTTTTTCCATTTCAATTAAACCTTTACATTTGAGACATTGCTTTTCATTCCAACATAAGAGAGTTAAGAAAGGATACAAGATTGCATTTTAATTTACAACTTTTAAATCTTCAAATAACATCCCTTGAAATAACCTTACAACTATGCCTCCCTAGTTACATTGCTTTGTTCTGATAATAAATACAATTACATTGAATGGCCCGAAGGATTACAAAGAGATCTTTACATCTTGTAATACAATAGTACATGTTTCAATTGATAAATCTTTATCACTGCATGAAATATGAAACACATCCAAGCCACGAACCATGAACAGTACCTCAAAATATATTTGCCAACCAACCATGTGAAACTAAAGAAGTTCCACCCCTTGTGCTAGGAGATAGAACAAAGATACTCACAAGGCCTAAAGAAACCTAAGGCTTTACAAATCAATAACTTGGAAACAAATACAAGACATAAGAAGATGTCACTTTACTATACACAAAGGTTAGGTTTCTAGCATACCATCTAGGTGAGTGTCATCACATATCCTGCATATTAGGATCCTCTTTGGAAACCATGTAACCCCAGTACCCCCTTTCTGAATAGGGATCCACCTGGTAGTTATCTATGGTCCTAGTACTCCAACAATCCTATATGGACTTATATTTATGTTTCTTTCATTATCTTTTGAAACCCCTTTTCCCAAATTCATTATTAGGTTATTACTTTTTACCAACTCACCCATAGGATCATCTAACAACCACTTTGGGTTCCAACACCTATGGTGAGCCACTCACCTAGGGTACCTAGTCTCCTACCCACACACAAGCCAAAGAAACCAAGATGCATTTTCAAATGGTTCAATTTGCAGGTCTAGGGAACACTCCTGTGCACTTAGGCCACCAAGACAAGTCCTAGCCTCATTATATGAATATAAGGTTATGTCAAGTACTGAAACATCATAATTTATAAATTATAACACCAAAAAAAAAAGAGATGGACATACATAAGTGAGACAAGTTGCAGCCCAAGGATAAGGAACGGGTTATAGAAGTCACAAGCCCAAAATCAGACAAATTTGAGCCCCTAGGACCCTCTAAAACCCCATACAAAAATCTATGCTTTCCCATATGAAAATTCAAGCATGCCCATACAAAAATCCACAAAATCTCATATGGGTACTAGTACAAACTCATACGACATTCCAGGATGCTCATATAAGACTATGTCCAGAATGCCCAAAAATTGCCTAAGACTGACATTTTCAAGTGTGGAGAGTGTCTGGGGAAGGTTCCCTAAGGTCTACTTGATTTAGGTACCCCAGTACCACTTCCAAAACACATCCTCAAAACACCATGAAGCATAGATCAAACTCATCTAATCAAAACTTCAAATTGAAAGCAAAAGACTACCAAAGCATAGAAGGGAAAAACTGACTACATCCCTTCCCTAATCCATCCTAACCTTCCCTAAACCTTCATAAACTTCCCTAAACCATTAGTAAACAATAAAATGCACCAATCTATAGTATCAAAAGCAATCACAAAATTATGAGAATAGTTTTAAATAGAAAATGATTACAAACACATACATGAAACTTCCCGGATGCATAATTTACAAAACATGAAATGAAAAACCCAATATAATTCCTTATCAATCGATAGTTTATCCATATTTAAATAAATATACATAAGAAACACATACACATACACAAGGAAGAAAAGAGATTCATCTCAATTCCAGACCTTACCTAGAGTCCTGCGGAGAATCCTCTCAAAGATTGGAGCACACCATTGCAATCCTTCCAAGATTTGAGAACTGGTGAGATGGTGGCCTCCTATAGAGATTTTCCTCTAGAAATTTAATATTTCCTCTTCCTCAGAAAAATCCTAAGTTCCCTCACAGAAAGGTGATGAATTACACACATAGAAATAAAATCCACAAAATAATTTCCAGAACAATTCTTAGCAAAGATCTCCAATTTTTTTCAAATCTCCCAATCCCCCCAAAATCCTAAATCCATAATAATTTAACCTCCAACTATATGGTTGGAGGAGATTCTTTATAGGAAGCAACTTCTACAACTACTATAGTTGGTTGAGAAATTAATCAACTCATTCTTGTAACCACATAATAAATCCTTTTAATTATTTTAATTAAAATATCCTCCTAAAAACACCATAACAAAAAGAGAGACTCAAACACTCTCAAGTAACACTCATAGCCCAATTGGAAACAAACTAGCCTAACTTCTAGGAGGTCTCAGGTTCAAATCCCATAAATAGCTAGTTTTACCAAAATAACTTCCTTTTTTTACTTTGTTTATTATTTTTATTTCTATTTAATACACTTTATTTAAACATCAAAGATACAATTCATACAAGAAAATAAAAACACATAAGTAATAATATTTATATGCACAGGTATATGTGTGTGCACCCACATATACACATACATATATAACATGCATTCAATAACAATATAGATATAAACTATATATATATATATATATATATATATATATATATATATATATATATATATATATATATATATATATATATAGACACACACTCATGCCAGAGATCAATCCAACATCAAAAAATAAATCTCAAGACAACATCATAATGTTGCACTCAAAATCCCCTAACTAGGGTAACTTCCTCATAGCAATCTAAGTCCATGGGATTTCGTTGAGACTATCTTGGTAAAATATCCACACAATAACATTTAGAGGATTTTGAAGACATGCTTAGACCTTTGTAGCTAGGTGGAGTTGATGTCTGGTACCTGCATCCTGAAACACCAACCGACATGTATACATATATATGTGCACCAAAAATGGCCCACAAGGAAGGAGAGTGTGACATCGTGGGGATATCCTGTAGGACTAACTACAACTATCTCTCCTCATCATACACTAGCATCAAACATTGTAATCATCAAAACATAATGGGATTAGTAGGGTTAGATCCATCATAAATATAATAATATAAATCAAGTATGAAACATTTCAAAAATAGTTCATTTCTAAACATTCATCATTTTTTGCCAAATCATTTATTATCTCCATAATTAATTCTATTAACCAAATATATATATGTGTGCTAAAATGTCCCATCAAAAAACTAAATAATCCAACCATATAATCCAAAGTATCAAAATAATAATCCCATCAGTCCAAAATATTGATGCAGGAGCATCTCAGGTCCTTGGCAATCCCATGTCACCAAAAAGATGTTTGAAGTTTTCAGTGTTGCTTGGTTCCTACTTTGACCGAGTTGGTTCGGTGTTTCTCAGTTTCCTTTGTTCGCTGGTGTTGGTTGGTTATCTCTCTGGTGCTCCATGAATTTCCCTGCCACTCGGTGATGCTTGTCTGGTGCTCATTTTCCATGCTTACCAAGTTGTTTATTTTAGATTTCTGTTGAGGCTGACTCTTGCATTTATTATTGGTCATGGATTTAATGTTGGTACCTATCATTGGGAAGCATGTGGACCTAGATCTAGTCATCCCTTTCATTAATGGTAGATCTGAAGGCCAACTTGTTTGGTAGCCTCTTGTATAAATATAGTTGTTTGGTTAGATTTTAAGGAGTCAGTTTTGGTTGAGAGATAGAGGATAGAAGATTAGAGATTGTTGGTGGCTCCTCACATGTTTGAGGACTTCTGTACTTGATTGTAATATCTAGCCTAAACTGGGAAGGCCTTACATCTCGGCATGTATGAATCAATTTGAAGATAATATATGAAAGGATCCATGCATTCTCTCTCTCACTTGTGTTGTTTCTTGCATGTGTTGTTCTGCAAGGTGGATTTGGTTAGGGTGAGCCTTTAGCCCCTCTCCCTATCCTCCCTTGCATCAGGTGGTATCAGAGTGAGGTGAGATCTGGATCTAGGTTTTTGAATCTAAGTTTGAAGGTTCCTTCTTGTGAAGCCCTATTGAATTATTGTGGGGTAGTAGATTGCAATCTGACCTGCAATTGTAGAGGGTTTCAAGATGGTTCATGGGAGGTGAGATGGAGATCCAAGATTGGCAGACATGTTGAGACAACTTTCTACTAGATTGGAAGCTATTGAAACAATGCAGAGAAGAGGAAGACATCTTGAAGATGTTAGTGATGATGAAATTGAAGAGGAACAAGTTGATGTAGATCCTGCACCGATGATGGATTAGGGTGAGGAAAGATTGTTGAAAGCCTTGATAAATCTAAAATCTACACTACACTTTAATCATCATGAGTATAGAGGAAAATTGGATTCTTATGAATTGGTGGATTGGATCACTGAGATGGAAAAGTACTTTGAGTATGAAAATGTACCTGAGGAAAAGAAGGTGAAAATTGCGAGCACCAAGTTGAAAAGTCATGCATCCTTATGGTGGGAACATCTACAGCTGGACACAAAGAGGAAAGTCAAAGACAAAATCAAGGTATGGAATAAAATAGTGGATAAATTGAAAGGAAATTTCTTACCTTGTTATTATCAAATTAACCTAGTTAGGCAAATGCAAAGTTTGAGGTAGAAAGATAGCTCGGTAAAAAAATATACTAAGGAATTCTATAGATTAGATATCAGATCTGGACATGATGAAGATGATGTGGAAAGAATTGCTAGATATCTAAATTTTTTGAGAGTTTCCATCCAAGAATAAATTAGTTTGGTCAAATTAGAGAACATTGAAGAGGCTTATCAATTTGCATTGAAAGCTGAGGAAAAATTGAAGAAGAGACATGAGCAAAGACAAAGAGGTAGAGGTGGTAGATTCCCTAGAGGAAGAGGTAGATCTCATGGTGAAAACAGTAGATCTGAACTTGACAAGACAACTCTGGATAAAGGCAAGACCGAGTAGAAAGGTGAAAGTTCATCTAGAGGCAGAGGTAGTAACTACCGAGGTGGTTATAACAAAGGTGGTTTCTAAGGAACTTGTTACAATTGTGGAGAAAAAGGACATAGATCTTTTGAATGTACACATGCAAGTAAGAAGGCTGGCAGCAGTAGAAATACCTTGGTGCAAGAAGATTCGACAAATGAAATTGAGAAGGAAAATAACTTGATGGTAAGAAGAGCACTTTGGAGTGAAAATAATAAGGAAGATTTGGTAAGGAAAAGTTTGTTCAAGACCAGATGTAGAGTTTTTGATACATTTTGGAAGGTAATCATTAACAGTGGTAGCTCAAAGAATCTAGCATCTGAGGAAATGGTCAGAAAGTTGTATTTGAAAAGGTTGGACCATCCAAAGCCCTATCAAATTTCATGGATCAAAGATGACCATACGCTCTTGGTAAGTGAACAATGTTATGTGAATTTGAAAATTGGAAAATACTATGATAAGGTGTTGTGTGATATCATGCCTATGGATTGTTGTCATATTTTGTTGGGTAGACCTTGGCAACATGATAAACATGTTATATATGATGGGAGATTGCATAAATATACTATTTGGGCTGATGAAAGAAGACAGATCTTGTTATCTTTGATTGAAGAACCTATTAGTGATGTTTGCACATCTGTGAAAGTTTTCTTGATGGAAGGAAGAAAATTTGTTAAGGATTTGAAAAAGAGTGATGTATGTTTTGTTGTGATTCCTAACAAACCAAGTAAGAAAATAGAGGATAGTGTCCCTGAGGAGATTGATAAGTTACTCACTGAGTAAAGTGAAGTCATTTCTAATAATTTACCTAATGGTTTTCCACCAAAAAGAAGCATTGGTCATTGTATGGATCTAATCCCTGACGCTAGTTTACCAAATAAGGCACCACATCGGTTGACACCTACCGAGAATCAGGAATTGAATCAACATATTCAAGAATTGTTGCAGAAAGGTTTCATTAGAGTAATTTTGAGTCCTTGTGTAGTACCTATTCTATTGGCACTGAAGAAGAATGGAGAATGGTGAATGTGTACTGATTCCAGAGCAATCAACAAGATAATAGTGAAATATAGGTTTCTTATACCGAGAATGGATGACATAATGGATAGTTTGATTGGAGAAAAGTATTTTACCAAAATTGATTTGATTAGTGGGTATCATCAAATCATAATCAGAGAAGGTGATGAATGGAAGACTAATTTCAAGATAAAAGAAGGCTTGTATGAGTGGTTGGTTATGCCTTTTTTTTAAACTAATGCACCAAGTACTTTTATGAGATTGATGAATGAAGTTTTGAAGAAATTCTTGGGTAAGTTTTTGATTTTATATCTTGATGATATTCTGATATTCAGTAAGACCAAAGAAGAACATTTGTTGCATGTTAGACAATTATTTTAGAGGTTGAAAGAAGAAAATTTGTTGATAAATCTAAAAAAGTGTTCATTCATGAAAGAGGAGATTATGTACTTGGGATTTGTGATTTCGGTTGATGGTTTGAAAATGGATCCTGAAAAGGTTGAAGCTATTTTGAATTGGCCTACACCTGAGAGTGCTAGTGAGGTAAGATCATTTCATATTTTGGCAAGTGTTTACCAAAAGTTCATTAGGAATTTGAGTTCAATTTGTAATTCTATGACTGATACTATGAGAGGAGATAAAAGGGAATTCAAGTACACACATGGAGTTGATAAAAGTTTTGAGACTCTAAAGCAGAAGGTTGCTGAATTGCCTATGTTAGCATTGCCTGATTTCAATAAGGTATTTCAAGTGGAATGTGATGCAAGTGGAAGTGCAATTGGAGCTGTGTTGAGTCAATAAGGTAAACTTGTTGCTTTCTTTAGTGAAAAGTTGAATGATGCAAGAAGAAAATATTTTGTGTATGATCAATAATTCTATGCTATTGTTCAAGCACTAAAGAAATGGAGACATTATTTGATACCAAGTGAATTTGTGTTTTATATCGATCATAAGGCTTTACAGTATTTCAGTAGTTATAATAATTTGAATAGGAGACATATGAAATGGGTTGAGTATTTGTAGAGTTATACATTTGTGATCAAGCATAAGAGTGGAGTCACTAACCAAGTTGTTGATGCATTGAGTAGAAGATCTTTGATGATCAAGATGAGAATTGAAGTTCTTGGCTTTAATGACATGAGAGATATGTATGAGACTGATCCTGATTTTTCTAAGTCATGGAGAAAGTGTAGATCACCTATTCAAGATCAACCAAGTAATAAATGGGAAGAATATTTTATTCTAGAAGGTATGTTGTTTAAAGGTATTCAGTTGTGTATACCAAGAGGACCAATGAGAACTAATTTGATAAAGGAGAAACATATTAGTGGTTTGGCTGGACATTTTGGTATTGATAAAATAGTGAATTTTCTTAAGGAGAAATACTTTTGGTCATAGTTGTATAAAGATGTTCAGAGATTTGTGAAAATTTGTGGAATGTGTCAAGTTGCAAAAGGAGTAAGTCAGAATATTGGATTGTGGTTGTGGATAGATTTTTTAAGATGACACATTTTATACCTTGTAGAAAGACATCAGATGCAATACATGTAGCAGATCTTTTCTTTAAGGAAATTGTCAGATTGCATGGATTATTGAGCATTATCTCTGACCGAGATAGTAAATTTTTTGGATACTTTTGGAAGACTCTTTGGAGAAATTTTGGCATCGAGTTGAAATATAGTTCTACATTTCACCCAAAAACTGATGGACAAACAAAAGTTGTGAATAGAAGTTTGGGAAATGTTTTGAGATGCTTAGTTGGAGACACACTGAGTAATTGGGATTCTATATTGGCACAAGAAGATTTTTCATACAATAATTCAGTGAATAGGAGTATTGGAAAATCACCTTTTGAGATTGTAAATGGCTTACAACCAAGAGGTATATTAGATTTAAGGTATATTGCTGATGAAAGAAAGAGAAGTGTTGAAGGGGTGAAATTTGTTGAGTACATGAAGATAATTCATGAAGATGTGAAATATGAGTTCAAGAAAAGTAGTCAAAAATAAAAAGACAGAGCTAATAGATCAAGAAGACCTAAGAATTTTGTAGTTGGTGATGAAGTAATGGTTCATTTAAAGAAAGGTTGATTTCCTATTGGAACATATGGGAAGCTGAAAATGAAGAAGTTTGGACCTTGCAAGATTTTGATGAAATTTGACAGTGGAAATACATATGAGATTGAGTTACCTGCTGACATGGATATATAACCTATTTTCAACATTGTTGATTTGTATGTTAGAAATAGGAAATACTGAGAGGGGGGGGGGTGAATCAGTATTTCACAAACTTTTTCTTTTTCCCACTTATGGATATAATAGATTACTTTAGTGCATACAAAGATTATCAAGCTGATTAACAAACATAGTAGTAAATAGAAAGAACTCATAACACATGATATGTTCTCGAGGAAACCCTGGCCAAGGGAAAACCCCGGTGGGGATGGTACCCACAAAGATCACTAATCAAAAGTATCATGTTAGGGATATTGGACCCTGCTAGGAGTCAATTTACAATATATAGTAGATCTATCCTGGTTAAAGGACTTTAGGCCTTGTTAGAAGCCTTAACCCTGTTAGGAGTTAGATTACAAAACCTGATCACCAGCTGAGCTCACTACCCAAATAGGTAATACAAAATGTTTCTGAATTTAGTATGGTACTACTTAAAACTTTGCATCAATAGCCTTTGTTGCTGTCACAATATACAACTATCACAAGTTATCCTTTTCTTTCTTTTTACACATCACACACTTTTCCATTACATTTCAAGTATGCCTAATATATGAGTTATTAGAGCTAATAACTTTATATGGTCAGCTTCCAAAATCTTTATCCAAGGGTAAAAATCTAGGATGTCATCCCTTCATAATGTTAAGTCATTATTTTGACAAGCAAAAATAATCCCTTAACTCTTTCGCTAATACTGTCTCCAAAACTATTCTGTCTACAAAAACTATCTTCGGTAAACTTCAAATAACTTCATCCATACTACTCCAAACTTTATGCACACTGAGATGGGATATCCTCATACTTTGTAGAAGCTTTAATTAACTGCACAAACAAAAATATTTCTCTAGTGGACGTCGCCAACTAAATCTTCATCGAGTGCTCTGTCAGGATCACTGTATCCATACTTAGACAATTTCTTCCTTCAACTTGCCATACTTGCATTCCAAATTATGCACTCTCAATAGAGATCATATGTTTCCATAATGACAACATCTATGCATCCACATTAGCCAAATTTCCAACAATCTCCCCCTTTGTCATTGGTGGCAACATATGGGAAAATTGGCTAAGTGTGCAAACAAAACTTCAAAGTATTTACACAAAATTGTGGCCAAATGTTATACAACACATATACAATATTGTACTCCATAGAATAGCTCCCCCTATGAGTATCCTTCCTCAACATATTTTCAATTTTCTGCTATCTCTCCCCCTTTGACAACAATGACAAAGATAGGGTGTACAAAAATTTCAAAAAAAACTTGATACCTTGTTATCAGCTATTGCAAAGCCGGTAGGCTTGCAACATAGTCACCAAACTCTAACTTCCATGATTCAAAATATTTCTCCCATATCTTCCTAATGGATTCAACAACATTGATTAGAGTACTCAATCCATATGCTACTGTCTGACAAGCTTGCAGGGAATTAAAGCTAAACTTCTGAAAATATGTCTTTGCTGAAAGACACTGCTCAATTTGGTCTTCAACAATTGAGGTCTTGATTGAGATATGCTCTCTCAAGATGTTAATCTTGATCATCTTTCTATTCTTCTCCTCTGCTAACATTTTGATTTCATCATTTAACTTCCTTATGTTCTTCTCTATAGAACTTATCTTTACATTTGGGCTTGTCAAGGTGTTTGTTTCAGCTATAATTGCATCTATCTTCTCTCTGATCTTCTTATCTTCATCAGCTATTAGGATTTCTGGTTTTGTGCATTGTATATACAAACTCTTTCCAGTCTCAAAATGTTTCCTCAAATTCTTTATGCATACATCCAAATTACCAATATCATTTTGAATATTTACACTTAAATTTTGTTGCATTTCTGCTTCAAAGGCTTCCTGAACTTTTATTCTAGCAATATCCTTTAAGTTAGAAAATTCAGAGTCAAAAGAGTTTATTACTATTTTAGCTTTCTCAAGTGGATCTGATTCAAATACCTTAGTGCTGATCACACTCTCAAGTTTCTCTGTCAAAACTCTAACTTTTCCTTGAAAGTCCTTCACCTTCTTATTCTTTCCAATAATTTTATTAAGAGATGTGATGAACTCAAGATGATCATCATCTTTAACCTCTTTTCCAAGGTCTTAAAAAATTGAACCAATTTGTCTCTTCTTACTGTCAGGTGCACTAGGGGTAGTGACCTCTGTCAAAATTTGTTTACCTTTAACTGTTTGCTCTGCTGGAACTGATTGTGATACAGCTGGTGCTTCCACCGCCTCTGTATCCTTTTCTGATTCTATAATCTTCTCTTGCTCTTCTAAAGCCAAATTGTCAACAATGTTTCCTAGATCATGAAATACTGCATCATCTGACTCTAGTGTCACTTTGGTTCCTTCAATGTCCATTGATTCTTTGCCAATATTGATATGTGAAGAAGATGGGACTTCTTCAATACCAACTTCATCTGCATGCAGTTCCTCTGATTGCTTCTGCTGAGGATCTAATTCAACATGCTTTCCTGCAACTATATTTGCAAGAACTTGCATTACTACTTGCTCAGTCTCTTTTTGTACTTCCTCCTTTTTGCCTCTCATTATAAGGATTGTTCTTCTCTTAGTTCTCAATAAAGTTCCAAGAGGCTTCAAGAATCTTTTCAAATGATCTTCATCCTCAACTTTACAAAACTGTCTAATTACATGTTCTCTCATCTTTATGTCCTCTTCTTGTGCTCTCTATTTTCTATTCACAACTCTGTTATACAAATCTTTTGGGATCTTACCATGAATAGTGCTAAGTTTCTTATCTATCAAAATCATATGTGTAATCATTGCATTTTCAAAATTCAATCTGTCAAATGATCCATATAGATCATAGAATTTATTTATCTTAGTGAAGTCTCCATGCTTCAATATATCTTCATTAACTCTTTCAATTCTTGGTTTCCAAGTTTTCTTCTTGATTGAAACTTCATCATCATCTTTAATTTTTGCTACTTTTCTAGGTACAGGTGGTACAATCACTTTCTATCTCTTGTCGGGTCCTGTTGCACTCACTTTTACTCTTTTGCTAGAAATAGGAGAAAAAGATTTATCTCCTTCATCTTTTTCAGGTACTTCAACTTTTACCTTTACTGCAATAGGATCAACAGGGTCTGCACTACATGCCACAAGTGGAATTACAAGATTTTCACTTTGCTTCAAGGCTTTTGTAGTCTTCTTAGCTATGTCAAACTCATGACTTGACATACTTGATTCTTTCAGTATTTTCTTCATAGTAGATTCAACTCTCCTACTAGATTGCTTCTTTTCTCTCAAACTTATTGCAGAGTTGAAATTCTCTTCATAGGTTCCAAACCTATTTGCATGACCATCCAACTCACACTTTAACTGTCTATTCACATATCCTACTATTTCTGCTTTAGATACTTCATAGCCAAGAGGGTCTATGAATTCCATTCTAGGCTCAACTACTTCAATGTAGGTGAAATTAGTGTCTACCATAAAACAAATGTCATCTTTATGCTTTTCAACTAAGGATTGAGGAATCCTTGATTTGTTCTTAACAATATTATGAAAAGTCTTCAATACAAGCTTCACATTATCATTGACTTTATCAATTAGGTGCTTCATGTAGACTGAGTTTATTATTTCCATTGTGTTCACATTGTCACTCCAATCAACTGTGTAAGGAAATCTTCTCAAAATATGGAAAAACATATAGGTTATCAGAGATAAAAACCTAAACTATGTGTACTTAGCCTTCTTAATCTTTTCTAAGTTCTCAAATAACTGAATTTTCAAAATTTCACATAGGTCTACTTGTTTCTTCTCAATACATAAGATAAGCTACATGAACCATTCCTACAGCCATGTCATCTTCCCTTGAACTACCACAGAATTTAGTTGTTAGGATCTTGCAAAGGTACCTAACATCATCTTGCTTAATCTTACTTATCGCAATTCCTCTATCATTATAACTAGATCCAGTGTTGTCTAAAACAATCTTTCTCATGTTCTTTTCATTCAGTGGAATCTCTCCAACTTTTGATAATCCAGTAACATCATGAATTAGGTTGGCAGTTATATTAATAACTCTATCCTCCATCTAGAATTTCCCATTGTGGATTCTACTTAAAATGATCTTGGTACATTCCTCATCATTAAATTCATACTTCATGGAATAATTGATAATTTCATTGTTCTCTAGGTGCCCATAAGCTGGTTTAACTTACATGTCTTGATTATACAATTTCCTATAATCATCGCTAAAATTTGCATCTCCCAAAGTTTCAAACTTGCAACCTAAATATCCTTTAACATTCTCAATGTGTAATACTCCATTTGGTACGGATGATAGTGCTAGTCTGTCATCAATTTTAGATGGTTCTACTAGTTCTTTCTTAATCTTAGGTCTATTCTTATCCTTAACATTATGAACCATAGAAATATCCATCTTATCAACTGATTAAAGATCAAAAAATACCTCAACTTTGCAAATCTAGGGTTTCGGTATGATCGTCGCTGCAAACTGCTTCCAAACTTCTTCAAATCATCCTCAACTCACTTTTTCTTCTTTCAAATCTCTTTTCAATCACTTTGTAATCATGATAACTTCAATTTCAACCTTATAACACTTCACATTAACTTGATCTGACATCGCATTTATTCATTTTGCCGCTAAAACCTCATACAGCTGATTCTGCAAACCTGCAAGCATAAAACTTTTTACAACCTCGCAAAACATGATATTTTATTTTGTGCACTTAACCATAGCATTAGCACAACATAAAAAACCTATATCTAACTGTGCAAAACTTAACTCATTCAAATTCCTAATCTACACTAATCCTAAGTCCTAAACTACGGAAACTTACATAATTTAAGTACTTAAAGAAGGGTTAGGTAAAGATTCATCCTTAGCATTAGTTACATTACCTTCCTGACTACTTTTAGTGCTGAACATACCTCCTTGATCTGTGCCTTTATCAAATTTTACTTCATCTTTATTGCTATAGAAACCTTTCTCTTTGTTTCCTACATTTTCATTCCTTCTTGCATTGTTCCTAGGGTTAGGCTTATGATGATAACCTCCATTGTTCATTCTGAAAACTCTTGCTGAGTGTCCAAACTTGTTGCATATCTGACAAATGATTCCATTGTTTCCAAATCTCTATCCTTGCTGGTTAATCTGTGACCTACAATTTCTAGCAATATGTCCTACTTTGTTGCATCTAAAACATACTACCACTTTTCTTTGATTCATTTCTTCAATAGATTTCTTATCTGCATTGTTAGTATTCCCAATCATTCTATCATAATTATTCAAAATTACTTTAGGTCTTCTACATTCATTAGCTCTGTGTCCAAAACTATGACAATTATAACAATGTCCATTAGGAGGTTTAAATTGCTTACCTGTGCAATCTCTCTTCATGTGCCCAATAGTATTACAAGCAAAACATCTACCTTTGAATTCTCTTTGCATACCTTTAGATGATTCTTCCTGTTTTGATTCTTCTTGCTTTGATTCTTCTTTCTCTCTAGGTGGTTCTTCTTTAGGTGGATCTTCCAATGTGTTCTCATCTAGCTTCATTTCCTTCACACTTTTAGATGTCTTCAGATCTAGCTTCTTACTTTCATGGTTTGTTCTAAACATACTAAATCCAAATCCAGTCCTATCAAAGAATGGTTCTTCAAAAGAAATTTGTTTTTCAGTCTTATCACTATTTGAATACAGCCTTTCAAGTTGTTGTTTAGATTGAGTTAATTCACCTTTCACAATTTTATTATACTTCTCAAGTTCCACATACTACAGTTTTACTTTTTTAGATTCGGATGTTTCCTTTTCAAGTCTTGATCTCAGATCTTCATTCTCAATTTTCAATTTTTCATTATCAAATCTCAAATTTCCATCTTTCATACTAAGCTTCAGATTTACTATCTTCAGCTCATGCTTAAGGATCTCATTTTCTTTTTCTAATTCATCACAATCTTCAACAAGCATATCAGATTTCTTTTCAGATTTCAGATCTTCAATCTTACCTTTTAATTTGTCAATAGCATTCTTTGTATCTTCATATTTTCTTCTTAAGGATTTTCTTTCATCAGTAAGCATATCAATTTGTTCAAGAGCTTCTTCAAGATTCTTCTGAAGTTGATCCATATCCATAGAGATCTTACTCAAGCTGCTAAGCTTTCCTTGAATGTTCCTTCTCTGAGTAACTGTGCTCTAATACCAATTGTTAGAAATAGGAAATACTGAGAGGGTGGGGTGAATCAGTATTTCACAAACTTTTTCTTTTTCCCACTTATGGATATAACATATTACTTTAGTGCATACAAAGATTATCAAGCTGATTAACAAACATAGTAGTAAATAGAAAGAACTCATAACACATGATATGTTCTTGAGGAAACCTTGGCCAAGGGAAAACCCTGGTGGGGATGGTACCCACAAAGATCACTAATCAAAAGTATCTTGTTAGGGATATTGGACCCTATTAGGAGTCAATTTACAATATATAGTAGATCTGTCTTGGTTAGAAGCCTTAACCCTGTTAGGAGTTAGATTACAAAACCTGATCACCAGCTGAGCTCACTACCCAAATAGGTAATACAAAATGTTTCTGAATATAGTATGGTACTACTTACAAATTTTCATCTATAGCCTTTGCTACTATCATAATATACAACTATTGCAAGTTATCCTTTTCTTTCTTTTTACACATCACACACTTTTTCATTACATTTCAAGTATGCCTAATATATGAGTTATTAGAGCTAATAAATTTATATGGTTAGCTTCAAAAATATTTATCCAAGATTAAACATCTAGGATGTCATCCCTTCATAATTTTAAGTCATTATTTTGACAAGCAAAAATAATCCCTTAACTCTTTCGCTAATACTGTCTCCAAAATTGTTCTGTCTGCAAAAATTGTCTTCGGTAAACTTTGAATAACTTTGTCTGTACTACTCCAAACTTTATGCACACTAAGATATGGCATCCTCATACTCTATAGAAGCTTTAGTTAATTGCACAAACAAAAATATTGCTCCAGTGGACGTCGCCAACTAAATCTTCATCGGGTGCTCTGTCAGGATCACTGTATCCATACTTAGACAATTTCTTCCTTCAACTTGCCATACTTGCATTCCAGATTTTGTGCTCTCAATAGAGATCATATGTTGCCATAATGAAAACATCTATGCATCCACATTATCCAAATTTCCAACATTGTATGAGTATCATGAGTTGGATGAAGAAATGATAGTACCGATGGATTATCCTAAGAAGTAGACCGAAGAAGTTGAACATATTTTGGAGAAAAGAATTGGTAGAACTACAAGAGGAAAATAATATATGGAATATTTGGTAAAGTGGAAGAATAGACCGATTGAAGACAATTCATGGATTTCATAGTTTGAATTGGATGCAGTTCTAATCATACCTATTTCATGATTCGGAGAATCATTTTCAAATAACCCTAGGTGTCTGATGCAGGAGCATCTCGAGTCCTTGGCAATCCTGTGTCACCAAAAAGATGTTTGAAGTTTTTGATGTTGCTCAGTTCCTACTTTGACCAAGTTGGTTCGGTGTTTTGTAGTTTCCTTTGTTTGTCAGTGTTGGTTGGTTATCTCTCTGGTGCTCCGTGATGCTTGTTTGGCACTCGATTTCCTTGCTTACCGAGTTATTTATTTTGGATTTCTATTGAGGCCGACTCTTGCATTTATTATTGGTCATAGATTTAATGTTGGTACCTATCATTGGGAAGCATGTGGACCTAGATTTGGTCATCCCTTCCATTAATGGTGGATCTGAAGGCCGACTTGTTTGGTAGCCTCTTGTATAAATATAGCTGTTTGGTTAGATTTTAAGCAGTCAGTTTTGGTTGAGAGATAGAAGATAGAAGATTAGATATTGTTGGTGGATCCTCGCATGTTTGAGGACTTTTGTACTTGATTGTAATATCTAGCCTAAATTGGGAAGGCCTTACATCCCGGCATGTATGAATCAATTTGAAGATAATATATGAAAGAATCCCTGCATTCTTTCTCTCACTTGTTGTGTTGTTGCTTCCATGTGTTGTTGGCAAGGTGGATTTGGTTAGGGTGAGTCTTTGGCCCCTCTCCCTATCTTCCCCTGCATCAAATATAAAGGTACTAGGGTGGGCATTACATCTCTTATCATTGAGCTTCTTTTTTTTAGCATGAATTGGTACAACCATCACTAGTTTCACCATAATGATATGAATACCTTTTTCTCTTTGATTTTTCCTCATGAAGTTGATACAACCCTCACTAGTTTGATTTTATGACCATGATGGTCTTAATACTAGTTTTGTTGGTTTCAATGTTACAAGTGGATTTTGGCATTAAGATATGAGAGATCTAAATGGCCAAGGTATCTATTTTTATAAACAGACAAAAATGTGATCCTTTTCATATGAAAATGTCCTCTATGATTATTTGATGATCATATCATTGGAAAGTTTTTCATAATTAAATTAATCAACCTCAAAATAAGTCATGTAGAAATCAAGAACAATGTCATGCTTTTATCATCACTTATCTAGTAAAAAGACATCATCGATTCGCTAAAAAGACATGACTCAAAAATCAAGTAACACATTGAACATTATTTCTATTGTTTTTGGATCCATATTTCAGTAGAACTTCATCCATTTTGATCTTTGTTTGTATTATTAATCCTGATTAAGATAAGTCACTTTTGAAGTCAAGGATTAAAGTGTCAATAGTTTGGGTTCGAGATCAACTTTGAATCATAAATTTATATTGATCAAAGGTTCAAGTTTAAATATTTTGGTTTGGTGCATTTATTTGCATAAATTTATGTCTTCTTCATGAACTCACTTGGTTTTGGATTAGTTCCCCCAATTTGATTCAACAACAATGTTGGGCTTAGACAACTTTCAAAACCATGACGAAAGCCTTGGGTATACAAATGTAGCTCTGATATCTTATTATGACTATGTACAAATGATGAAAAATGCAAGAATATATACAAGGATGGAGGAAAGATGCAGATGGAAAATGCAACTAGGCTTGATTTAAGGGAAGATGGCTCCTTTTTACTAGGTTTTTACCACTTGATTTTTTTTCTCTTTTTCCTCTTTTATTTTTTTAAATTTTTCTACCAAGGTGCCTATTGCTAGGTTTTCACTGAGGTACTTTTTTTTCTTTTTCTCTTTTTTTGTATTTTTTTTTTTTTTTGTATTTTTTTTTAAATTTTTTTAATTTTTTATATTACCAAGGTTCCTATTCACTAGGTTTTCACCAAGATAACCATTTTTTCAAGATCCATATTTGAATTATTTTAGCTTCTTCATGATCAATTTATCATTGTACAAGGAATGATGCTTTCTCATATGGTACTCTCTTGTCTGATACTCTTTCAATCTGATACACTTTCATCTATTCAAGTATAAAATCTCTTCAAATGGATGCTATTAATGGGTTCTCGCAATTCTTCCCAATCACAATCAGCTAACTTGTATGTTCATGTTCCAAAATAAAATGTAATAATGAAAGGTCCTAGAAATTTTTCTTCCCATTTACCTTTCTTTTCTTTGTTTTCCTAATTCTTAGGGTTTTCTCGTAATACTAAGTCACAAACTTGAAATTCTCTAGGTTTTATCTTCTTGTTGTAGTTCCTTGACATTCTATTTTGGTAAATCTTTAGATGTCCATAGGCTTGTGTTTTTTGTTCCTGAAGCAATTCTAGTTTTTAGATTCTAGCAACTCTATAATCTCCATTTGTCAACAATCCATGCAAAGAGACTCTTAAGGATGGAATCTCAACTTCTAAGCGTAAAACATCCTCTACTCCATAGACAAATGAAAAGGGTGTAGCTCTGGTTGGTGTTCTTATGATTGTTTAGGATTCCCACAATGTTGGGTTCAATTGTAGATGTTAATCCCTTCCTGAACTATCAACTGTTCTCTTTAAAATTTTAAGAATATTCTTGTTTGTAGCTTCTTCTTGACCATTCCCTTGAGGGTAGTAAATTGAAGAAGAATGGTGGATGATGTGGAACTTGTCACACAATTCATCAATATCCCTATTTTTGAAATATTTTTCATTTCCCATTATTATGGTGTGAGAATTGCCATATCTACAAATTATGTGGTTCAAGATGAACATTGAAATCTATTTTCCTATTACAATTGATAAAGGCACGACTTCTACCCATTTGGTAAAATACTCTGTTGTAATTATGATTATGACCATTGGATGAAGGTGGGTAAATCATCCCAATTAAATCAGATCCCCATTGATAGAAGGGCCAAGGTTTGGTCAATAGGTGCAACTCTTGTGCCGATGCATGAATCAAATTCCCGTGATATTGGTATTTTTGGCATATTTTCACAAACTGACAAGCATCTTTCTCCATAGTTGGCCAATAATACCCAATGAGAATGAGTTTCTTAGCTAAGTTTAAATTTTTCACATGAGACCCACAGTTTCCCTTGTGAACATCTTATAAGGTATTTTTTTATTCCTCATTCTCTAGACACATAAGAAGTGTTTCATCAAGAATCTAACAATACAATATGTTTGAAACAAGCGTATAGTGGGAAGCTTGGCGTGTGTATTTATTATTTAGTTTCAAGATTGATCCAATGGTAAAGTGTTATCTTTTAGGTAGGTATAAATGGATCTATACCATGGGGAGTCATGTCCAACTAGAAAACAAATTATTTGGGAATCGGGAAGGTCAAATGTTGGTTTCACTAAATCTTCCACCAATAATTCATATCTATCACTTTGATCTAGTATTTGTAAAAGAGAAACTAGAGTTGCCATGGCATCTGTTGCTTTATTTCTTTCCCTTGGTATTTTCTCAAAAGTTATCAAGAAAAATTACTTCTTCGAATAATCTTCCATTCTCTTGTAAGGCTTCAACTTGTCATCTTTAGTTTGATAGTCATCATTTATTTTATTTATCAAAATTTGAGTCACCATAGAATTTTAATTCTATCACTTTCCATTCTAGGGCCATTTTAATACCTTTCAAATGGTGTATCCTTGAGGTGTAATCAAGAGAATGCCTACCCCCGAGCCATGTTGTCTGTAGGATCCATCAAACTAAAGCTTCCATGTTTTGGTCTCAATATTTATTATCTCTACATCTAGGAATTCCACTTGAATGGTTTGATCATTTATTAATGGAGGCTCTACCAACTAATAATCTATAACTTTTATGCAGAGGTAGGTGAGGGCTCACAAAATAACTGAGGTAAATGAAAATTCACCAAAAGTGTCCACAATGGTTATAATGTCACAAGAGGCCTAAAATAACATTTACTCACCCACAAATTTTTCCAATTACATAGGTGACTTCAAACACTTAGTTATGAGTGATTCAAAAATTTTGAGGAAAAGGAAAGGAACCCTTGGTTAAGGAAGCCTTGCAAATATCTAGGCTACCGAGCAACACTGAACACATTGAACCCACTCACTGCAAGGCACCAACGAGTAGAACAGAAAAACCACTTGGTGAAAGGCACTACCAAGTGAACACAAGGAAAAATAATGGGATTTTAAGATACCCATTGACTCTACTTCAACATACCAAAAGCTTAGGTAGACTTGTTTTGGATGATATATGTTGTCTCTTGATTGTTCATTGTTTTTGGCATAGAAATTGGTCACTTTAACAAAGGAAGTATGTTATATACTTAACCCAAAACCACCTAACTCTGGACAATGTTCTAATATAATTCCAAATCAATATTACCCAATTCAATTTGATTCTATGTTCTCATTAGATACAAAATCCCCAAAATCCTACTCACAAAGGCCCTAAAATGAGGGTTTCTTAATTCCACTCACCACAGTCACTTCCAGGATCAAATGATGGATCATACACCATGTATTCAACCATAAAACACTTCTCCAATCATAAAAACACACACTTATTCAAGCATATCATCTACTTCTATAGGCTAGCCACCGAGTTCATCCAACTTACTCCGTGAATCTCATAGGGTATCTGTTAACACTTAAACTTGTAGATGATTTAAAAAATTCAAAAACCTTCTGAGATCAAAACTCATGTACTCCCAAAAGATGCATCTAACACAATTCAAATGCTAAGGTATTAAGGTTAGAAAACCTTCTTCACTTCGAGTATGAAACTCAGGCGGGTTTACCTTCTTTAACAGCTTCTACAAAGCATTACAATATTGATCTATGTGCTTGACATAGATAATACAATTCATAAATATACATTAAATGTAAATTAAATAAATCATTTGGTTTTATGATGGTGAATACATGCAAATCAAGTAATAGCCAGTGCCTTATTCATTGGGCATCAGAGTCAAACCCTACATCAACAGAATCCTATCAAAGAAAAAGTACTAAAACTCAAATGAAATGTGTTACATTCCATTCTCCCAATTGCTAACCCTACTATCAAATTCATACATGGATAGTTAATTCCCAGAGACCTCCCTTAAAGATTTATTCTTTCCTTGAAAGAACTTAAGCTCAACCCCTATATTTACCTTGTAAACAATGTATTAAAAGGCCTTACAATTCAATACATAAGAGAACTAAAATGTCCATACACAAAGACAACCAAAAAATAGTAAAGAAGTTCCAGTATTTTGTATTAATATATCAACTATATCAATACATTTGAACCGAGACTTGTAACAAAATAAGATCCTATATTTAGAACTTTCTTTACAAAGTATATCGACCACCCACGCAAAAGAAGAAAAATTGCTATTTATATCACTGGCCATCTTGGAATCCTCAAAGAAAGGATGCAACAAGCTTTGGATGGCCAGGAAAGTGACTTGTACTACAGACAAAAATTATAAAACATGATGACAAAGACTAGAGAAAACAAAAAGCAATTCCTAACAAATAGAATCTCCACAGCTGGCACCTTTGTCTGAGGATATTTCAGAGTAGTTACTAGAGTCTATTGCATGAATGATGACCACCATTATAGGCTAACTTACATCATCCTTTGTTTGATACATGCTCTCCCTAGAATTCTGGATCAGGTGCCAGGTGGTACTTTATTCTTCTTCTGCCTCTAGCTCCATGGCAGTTGGCTTCTTCTTCTTGGGCTTTGTGATTTTTTCCCATTTTGCCACATCATCATCTAAGGGCCAAGTGTACCTCTGCAAGTCTTGTAATAGCTCAATTTTCATATCCCACTGGGAACTTGTGATACTCCTAACATCTGTAATAAACTTGACACATTCATTTTCAACTTTTATCAAGTTATCAATTATGTTGTTGCATCTATCTAGGTCCAATGAACCATCTCCACCAAGGAAAACCTCTTGCCAAATCATTAGCTAGCCCATGCCTAATTTCCACTCATCTATACTCACAGTACTTCCATCATCATTATAAACTGAGGGAAAATATTTGCTATAATCTTTGCCAAACATGGCGAACTTATCCTTTACCTGATTAGACTTTCCTTTGAAAAACTTAGAGGTAGTACTAAAAGATCCTATCTTTTCAAATATCTCAGTAACTACCTCTGGGATATCAGGCCTATGAGGTTGTAGGGCATCAAACTTCTCAAATAGTGAACTTCTCCTAGACCATATCTTGTAAAGTGGCTCTAAAGTAGCCAATGCTTCATTTACCTTTTCATTTATCTTTGGCAATGTGCACACTGATTGATGAACTGAGTCCATCTTCTCCTTTATCTTATAAAACCTATGTGCACCAACATCTGTCATGGTTTTGAAAGTTGCATCAAGCCTTATCTTCCCAAATCTTTAGAGGACTCCTCTTCCACTTGTTTAGGAGGGGATTCAATTTTCAATATAGGAGGAGGAACTGCCTTTGAGGCCTCTTCAAGCTTAGCTTTCAAATCATTTAACTCATCCTCCAGTTTCTTGATCTTTATGAGTTTCAAATCTCTGTCCTTAGCCACTTTCATTGGATTTTCAAATAATTTTCTATATCTCTTAGACAACTGGGTTGTCTTTGCCTCATTTAGGTGAGAAAAATGGGTTACAACCTTAGACACCTTAAGATCAGTTGTATTTTGTACATTCCATATAATTTTATCTCCTTCCATCTTGTCTTCTATGCTCAACAAGGTAGGCTTTTGGGTTCTAGGAGCAACAAACCACATTGTAACTACTTAAGACTTGGGGTCATATCCACTCCCCCTTATCATGTCTCCGATATGCACCTCATATGATAGGCTTCCCTCTGGTTGCTTCGTGATCTGGTCTATAATGAAAGCTGAGGTTAAATCCCATCCAGGAGTCAAGAGCATCCCACTTGATTTTACCATCTCCCTGGCTTCATCAATAGTTATGTTTTCAAGGCTGGGGTCATAAGAAGTAAGATCCCTTATAGTCTCTTCACTTGGTTGCATACCCTCTAGCATAGCCTTAGCAACCTCTTGATGTTTTCTCCAAATAAGAAAGCTTTTGAATTCATCACTCTTGATGAATTGGTCATCACTTAAAATTTCTTCTTGATACAATTCTCTGACATCGTGCCCTAACCACAAAGACATTTCCTCATCTACCTCATTAGATGCCTTATTCTTTCCCTTCCTTATTATTTTTCTCAGTTGGTGATGATAGGCTCAGTCGCTAGGTACAAGAGTAGAAGCTCTATCAATTATCCTTTTTTGTTTCCTTTCTTTTGAAGGCTCACCTACCTAAAGTCTCTTCCTTTTTAATGGTGGCTCTGAGGTGCCTTCTGCTTCTGGCTGATCTTGAGTCAAATCAACAATTGGTGAATCCCTAGCCTGGGGTGGACTATCACACTCCTATGATCCGTCAGAGAATTCCTCATAATTAGAAGAGGAATAGCTCTTCTTTTTAGGTTGTTTTTACTCTAGCATCTCCTCCAATTGATTGGCCAATGTATCATACATCTCAATCATCTTTCCCATTCTCTTCAGATAAGGGAGATCAGGAAAGAATCCCTCAAAAGTAATGTTGGCCCTTTTTAATTGGGCTGCCAAGTCTAACAAGTCAAAGTACTTGTTCCATCTTTTATTGGCCTCATCTTTCTCCAATATATTCCTAATTACATCCTCTTTGTCTAAGCCCTCATGTTCCCTTATGACACCAATGCTGGGAATCAATGTTGTTCTAGCAGTTCTGATGAAATCCTTAGGGTCAATGTATCTGCAAGTACCAGAGATCATTTTGAAATGGTTAAGCTAGGTACTAAGCTATGGGAAAGCTCTCTTTCCAATCAAGAAACCACCTATCCTGAACTAACTTGGTGTAAATGTACCCTTTGTATGAGGAGCCAAATGTTCTTTGTCTTTCTAGATTAACTTCCAAATAAACTCTAAATAAGAAACCCTTGGTGGAACAAATCTTGGTAGAAAATGTGGTGGTTGTGGGAAACCATACACTCTGATAACTATGAAAGTTTCCCCAAGGTAAAAATCACCCCAATTGTGGTTCCCCTCCCACTTATCCTTATATTGTACTAGTCTTAGAAGCCTTATAACCTTGGTTGGTAATCTTGTCACATTAATTCCTAGCAACTTCAGAATTGGGAACACAAAATAATTTTGGAATACATAGAAATCACATTCATTAGAAGTATAATTCCACACTCTTAACCATAATTTCACTGGATTGTAATGGCCTTGAAAAGTGGTCCTAAGCTTTAGCATACTTTGATCCACACTATTGACATTGTAATATAAAATCAAATGCATTAAGAGGGAGTAATGCATGAACCTAATAGGTCTCTTGTTTTCTTTAATGGCTATCAAACCCTTATGCATCCTATCAATTACATATTGAATGTAATCATAATCAGTGTTAACTAGGGGTTTTTGAATATCCAAAATCATCATTAATAGATCAGCAGGAAGTTTTTATTCATCCCTATCTATCCCTAAAACTCTACACAACCCATAGCATGTATGCTTCATGTAAAAATGGAGGGATTTGAATTGATAGGGATCATTCATATTTGTTGAGAGAGGGGCTATGTATTTATCTTGTTTAGGTATGTGCCTGACCATCTGGCTTTTCACTAACCCTATATGACCTGCATATTTTTCTCTTTCCTTTTTTAGGTCTATTTCAGTTGAGGAGGAAGCAGAAGCATGAAAATATTTCATGAATGAGCCCCTATCAAGAGTAACCAATGTAGACTAGTCTTCTTTCCTAATTGTCTTTGAAATAGGGTCATACAATGTAGCCAGCCCAATAATCAAATCTACATCTAGGAAGACATCAGGCATGACTAGCTTTCCTAATCCCAAAACCCAACCATTACAAATCAATATGACCAGACTCCTATTGTTGTAAAAGTAAGTAAAAAGAGTGTAACCTATGCATGATGGAGTGATAGGATCCCTACAATGCTCCATAACATCTTCAAAAGTCTCATCAAAAGCTTTCTTGTTCTAGTTCGAGCTTGGAAGCAGCTTAAGAAATTCATCTGAATAGTTTGGCTTGCTTTTATCCTTGCCACCTTTTACCTTTACCTCACCACTGCAAGAAGCCATGCTCAAATATGGTTGACTCATACTTACTATATGATTGTTTCTCAGTTCTACAAGCTCTATTCACTTCACACTTCTGCAATTGCTCAGGAAATCACAATTCTTCTCAAATGATTTTTAACATAGAAAACAATGAGGCTCTGCCTATTTATTACTAAAAATTAAATGCGTATAGTTGCCAAAATCATTGCAAATCCTCCTTCAAATGCTTCTACATTCAATTTCACATATCACCAATTTCAAATCAAGGCTAGTTGATGCTTGGACATCGATAGGTAGATTAAAAAACTCAGAAACAAAGAAGAAAAGAAATGATTACAATTTTAGCTTTAAAACCCCAATTTACTGATAAGAACCCTTATTTAAATCTGATTTGATGGCTTTTCCCTTTTCTCCAGCTTGGCAATGTACTTTATCCACATAGCAACAACCTTTAACTCTATTTTCTTATTGAGCAGTTAATTGGGCTTGGTTCTGAGATTTGGCAACCAAAGGATCTCATGTTCGTAGGATGAAAACTTGACCTTGGCTTTTGTTTGGAGAATCAGTGACAAAGCAATTCATGCATTCTTAGAATGAAATACTAACTCAAGGTTTCTTTTAGAGATTCAGCGACCACTGTTGATCCCAAAGATGATCAACAGTTTCATACTATCTTTGATCATTATGATAACCCGCCACTATTCAGAGAATAAGCGACCATAGGCATTCTCACATTCTCACAATCCTTTTCTTAACTCAACATCCTTCTGGAAATTTAGTGAATAAAAGATACTTTCAAACCCAAGCAAATCATGCCTTAACCATAGTCATCATCTAGAGATTTAGCGACCACTACTTGTTGGAAACTGAATTGAAACAATTGTTGTATTGACATTGATGTCAAACCTTAATTGGTAAGACTGTTGCTACTTAGGAAAGTACTATATCTATTTGAGTGTTGCTAAGGGGGCTAAGCAAGGTTGGTAACAATAGCACCTAGGGAAAGGTTGAGTTATCTTGATACTACAAAGTGTACTTGACTATGTTGCACTATGATGAGATAATGTATTGTTTATCTTAGTAAGACTGAAGACTAAACTGGTAGACTTAACTGAGCAAAGAATGGAAAAATCATGTTTAAGCCGAGTGATGTTAGTGTCGACCGAGTTAGTATATGTTGAGCAAAATTATAGTGTTGACTGAGCATCAATAAATTGTTGAGGAAGACAGTGCAAGTCAAGGAAATAATTTTAGTATTGACTGAGCATTCTACATGAAGACCGAGTGAACAATCATAGTATTGACTGAGCATCAGCAATTTTATATTTGAAGAGAATTTAATTTTGGAGCTGAGATTGTTGAATTCTTGGATTATTTAAAATGTGTTGACTTTATTTATTAATTGTTTGAAAGCATTAAATGCATTGTAAAACATTTTATTGTAAATCTTCAAGAGATTTGAGATTATTCTAGAAAAGGAGTTGAAGAACATAAAGTGGGTAGATTCAATGAATCTGACCTAACCCTAAGATCTACGAATGAGATTGAGTGGAAAAAGATGAGTTAACCTAATTGAGGAAAATATAAGGGAACCTAAACATTGTGATATGTATGCATATGGTGAATAGAGAATTTTGGAAGAGAAAAGTTTTATTGACTGAATAAGCAGAAAAGGCTTAAGGAGAATGGTGGTGATTGCTTGAAGAAAAGTTCTGAGTAGATCAGAGATGGAAATGGAAAAGTTTCAAAGTTAGTAAACCAGCATTAGTGTATGGAATTGGATCTGATATTTGCAAAGTGAGTTGTATATTTTTTAGATAATACTGCCGCTACTTTCTAACCATTGTAACAGACAAAATCCTTTTAACAGAGGTTGACCTAACAGTCATATGTTAAATCCTTTGAACAAGGTTGCATTCTAATGGAGTGTATGTAAGTCCTATGACTAGGCTCACTTTTAGCAGGGTGATTAAAATCCTTTACCCAGGTCACATTTGACAGTGTGTATTGTAACCTTTGACAGGGTTGGCTTTTTACCAAGCTCACTTCAGAAGAGTGAAAATAATAGTAGCATGTTACAAAGTGGTTTTTCCCAAACTGGGTTTCCACTATAAATCTTGGTGTTTATACTTGTGTGAATGTTTCAATCTGAACATTACTATGTTTTACAAGTTAAGTTATAGCTAGGTAGTGGACTGCATTGTTAGATGTTTCTATTATTGAATTAGTGATGATCGATTTTGTTGTGGTTCTGGATCTGATTTAAGGATAAGTTTATGAGATTGTTTTATACATCAAGACCTAAGAACAACTGATTCACCCCCCTCTCTATTGTTCTTAATCATATTAACAATTGGTATTCGAGCTCAGTTGCTTATTATTAGTATTGACAGAAATTAAGTTTAAAGGGGCTTGAAGCAAATGATTAGGATGTATAAGAAGGAGGTACCGAAGCTGAACAAAGAAAATTTCCCTGCATGGCAAAGCTTGATGAAGCTGCATCTGGCCGGTATTGGTGACTCTGCAAAGTACTACATTGAGAATAGTTATGTCTCACCTGTCGCACCTTTGACTGCTAAAGAAATGAGAGTTAAGCAATAACATAATCAGGCAATGCTGGAAATTGCATCTGCCCTAAGCTATCCAGAATTTGAGGACATTAAGGACTGGACAATTGCAAAGGATATGTGGGACAATCTTGCAAGGATCTATGATGGTGACTTGAATGTGCTGAAAGCAAAGGCCAAGAGTCTTAGAGGTAAGTTTGATGAAATGAGAATGTAAGAAGGTGAAAACATTGCACAATATTGTAGTAGAATAGAAGAAGTTGTGAATGCTATTAGAGGAGCTAATGGGACTATTGATGATGAAACTATAATTAGGAAAGTATTAAGAACCTTGCGTCCTATATATGCTATTAAGATCTCAACTATTTAGGAATCTAGATGTCACTCTGCTAATGTGCTTACTTTGGAAAGTTTGGTTGGTAAGCTGACTGCTTTTGAACTCTCTAATTATGATAATTTCACTGTTGGAAGCATTGGAAATGTTGAATCTACTTTTAAGTCACAGCTAGTTCTGAACAAGCCAAAGAAAGAAAAAGAAAGATGCATCAGTGAAAGTGAAAGTGAAAGTGATAGTGATACTTCTGATGAAGACCTAGAAAATCTAGAAGCTCTTATGGCTAGAAGATGGAGAAGGGGAAAAGGAAAGTATAAAGGTAAACTCCCTATTATATGTGTTGCATGTAATAAAGTTGGTCATATAGCTGCTAGATGTCCTGATAGGAAGGATAAAGATGATGAAAGGAAAAGCAAACACAAACATAGAAAAGATAACAGAAGCTACTGATGGAATAGAGACTACAAGAGAAAAGGTAAGAAATCATGTTACATTGCTGAAAAAGAGACTGATACTGATAGTGATGATTTTGAAATTGAGGTAGTTTATGTTGCAATGAAAGATGAATCTGATGAGGATGAGAAAACTACATTGATATCCTATGTGAACAAGAATAATAAATGGATTATTGACAGTGGATGTTCACATCACATGACTGGTGACAAATATAAGTTTGAGACCTTACATCATTACAAAGGTAAAAGTGTAAAATTTGGTAATGATGCACCATGTCCTGTTAGAGGAAAAGGTTTGATTAAACTAAGTGATAAGATATCTTGTGAAAATGCATATTGGGTTGAAGGTCTTAATTACAATTTGTTAAGTGTTGCTCAGCTTAAAAAAATTGGTTACCGAGTGGACTTTCATCACAAGAAAGCTAAAATATTTAATGCTACTAGAGAACTGATTAGAAGTGGAGATCAAACTAGAGGTAATTTGTTCTATCTTGACCTATCTGAAGAAACATGTTTAATTGCACAACTTGATGATATTTGGATATGGCATAAAAGGTTGTGTCATGTTAACTTTGACAATCTGGTAGACATAAGTAAGAAGAAAAAGGTAAGAGGTCTACCTAGATTGAAGAAACTTGAGAATGTGATGTGCAAGGAATGCTAGTTAGGAAAAATGACAAAGTCAAGTTTCAAGAGAAAATCCTTTACTTCTGAAAACATTTTAGATTTGGTTCATACTAACCTTTGTGGACCTATGGGTGTACAAAGTTACTGTGGTGCTAGATACTTTATCTTATTTGTTGATGATCATACTAGGATGATGCATGTGATGTTTCTAAAAGAAAAATTTGAAGCTTTTCAATATTTTAAGTGGTATTTGGCTAAGGTTGAAAAGGAGACAAGTAGGAACCTAAAATGTCTTAGATCTGACTGAGGTGGATAATTTACATCAAATGAGTTTAATCTATTTTGCAATGATAGAGGAATTAAAAGATAGATGTCTGCACCTAGAACACCTCCATAGAATGGTATAGTAGAAAGGAGAAACAAATCTATCTTGGATTGTGCAAGGACATTGATGATTGAAAAGAATGTGGCACAGAAATATTGGAAAGAAGCTATAAGCACTGATGTCTACACTCTTAACTGGGTACAGATCAAGAAAGGTACAAATTTGGCACCTTATGAATTATGGCATGGGCATGCACCGAGTGTTAAATACTTTAGAATCTTTGGAAGTAAGTGCTATATATTAAAAGACACTAGGAATGGAAATTTTGATTCTAAGAGTGATGAAGGCATATTCCTAGGGTACTCCACAAAAAGTAAAGCTTATAAGAGTTTGAACTCTAACACTAACAAAATTGTGGAAAGTGTGAATGTCAAAATTGATGAGTATGCAGAAAGAAATGAAGCTGATAGTAAAAGAGAACTAGAAGATTATAGATCTTTTGTGTATATTGAAGAAGAAGAAGAGGCAAGTAACAGACTTGCACCTGATGTCGAGTCTCGGGTAAGTAATGTCAAGCGAAAGATAGAAGTAGTCGAGCGTCAGGAAAATAATGCCGAGAGAGAACAAGAACATGCCGAGCTACAAGAAAATGTTGTTGAGTATCAGGAAGAGGTTTCCAAGCATTCTGAAGTTGAATCTAACAATCTTGTTGAGGAACATGATGAAATAGAGGAGAGAACAGCTAAACCTATTTTGGAAAAATATGTAAGAAGACATCATAAGTCTAAATAGATAATTAGAGACAAAGATATTGGAATCCAGACCAAAGGTAAGACTAAGGATCCAACATGTCTACTATGTGAATTTGAACCAAAGACAACTAGAGAAGCATTGGAGAATGAAGACTGGATACAAGCAATGAATGAACAAATTGACCAGATTGAGAAGAATGATACTTGGACTTTGGTGCCGAGACCTGAAAACAAGAATGTTATAGGAACAAAATGGGTATTTCAGAATAAGATGAATAAAAATGGTGAAATCACTAGGAACAAAGCTAGGCTGGTATGCAAAGGCTACGCACAAGAAGGAATAGATTATGGGGAGACATTTTCCCCTGTAGCTAGATTGGAAGGAGTAAGAACTCTACTTGCATATGTTGCTTATAAAGATTTCAAGGTATATCAAATGGATGCCATGTCTGCATTTTTGAATGGTATACTAAAAGAAGAAGTTTACAAAGAACAACTAGAAGGTTTTATTGATCCAAACAGAAGACACATGGTGTGCAAACTGAACAAAGCATTGTATGGATTGAAGCAAGAACCTAGAGCATGGTATGAGAGGTTGCACAACTACTTGATACAAATTGGATTTTCAAGAACAAATGACACAAGAAATCTATACATGAAGGATGAAGAAGGTAAAGGTATCTTGTTGGCAAAAATTTTTGTTGATGACATTATTTTTGGTGGACAAGATGCATTATTTAAAAGTTTCTCAAACAAAATGCAAACTGAATTTGAAATGAGTATGTTTGGTGAGATCAAATTCTTTGTTGGTTTACAAGTATATCAAAGGAAGAATGGAATTTTCATTACACAGTCTAAGTATGTTAATGAGATACTGAAAACTTTTGGGATGGAAGATGCTAAACTAATGGGAACTCCTATGGTTAATGGACAAAAGTTATCTAAGAATGATGATGCTACAGAAGTGAATCAAACTCTGTACAAATCCATGATTGGAAAATTGCAGTATGTTGTACATAGCAGACCAGATATTGCATTAGCTATTGGGATTGTGGCAAGATTCTCTACCAATCCTAAGGAAACACATATGATGGCCATGAAAAGAATTATGAGATACTTGAAAGGAACTGCTAATTATGGTCTATATTATAAGAAGGATGACAAATTTGAACTCCAAGTTTATACAGATGCTAATTGGGAAGGAAATGTAGATGACAAAAAGAGTACAAGTGGTGGAGCTTTCTTTCTTGGACAGAGACACTACTACATTTGGGGTCAAATTCTAATGGCCATTTGTCAGATTTGCAATGCTAATTTGTTGGCATTTTGACAGATGGGTCCATCACTATTTTTGCATAGGAAATTGTGATAGAAGACATATCTATCAATTTACCGACACTATATCACATCAAAAACTTGCACATGGCAATAGCTTCATTATGGAATTTTATATAGTTCATCCATTGGAATTCTGACACAATGACCTATTGGAAATATACAATCTCTGTCGGAATTAACTGTCAAAAACATATCCTTTCCGACATTATAACTATTGGAATAATGACAGTTGCCACTTAATTCCAATAGATAAATTCGAGCAATGTCAACTTAAATAATATACATTGTCATAAAAATATTCTATTAAATTCTTTCAAATCCCTGAATTTGATGAGCTAATGAAAGGTAAAACATTCTATCAATAATATAGACTGAAGAAAGAGAGAACCTATGATGGTCTCTTGAGTTGTTTTATCTTTAGTCCTAGCTATTGTCCTAGCTACCTGTCGATCATCAAGAATAATCACCGCCTTGCATTTATGTACACTACACAAATTTATCTTAGTCTTGCAAAAACATTTTACACTTGTACATCTCATCAATACCGGAGGCCTAAAGTAATTTTATATGATCACTAGCACATTTCATGCATGGATGAGAAATAGTATCCAAAGTTTCTAGATAACCATTTTTTAGAAGATGAATGAGTGTAGGCCAAAGAAAGGATAATTCCACAATAGAAAGGAAGACATCTTTTTAGCCCGGGTCTGGATCCTACCCCAATTGTCGAAGGATCTAGGGATGGTCTAGAAAGATGTCTTCCCATTCTATCTACAACATTGTGTCCATCCATGATCTCAGGAATATCATCATCTTTCTACTCTTCATTTGCCAAAATATATCACTTCTCAAGCTTGCAGAGTAATCGTATTAATAAAAGAACTCTTGCCAACATTAGGGTACCCATAGATCAAAATAGTTAATCTTATTGGTGCTTGTGCTCAAGGATATCGATTCACTATTTTGAAATGGCCAAATCATTTTTATTTCATTTGTAGAGAAAAGGAGTGGGAGAAAATGAGCAGGTGAAAGTTGATCGAGCGCGAGAGAAGGCATTGCATTTTATTTGATCATGAATGCTCTCTGAAATGACCAATCATGTTTTCTATTCAATTTTTTTTGGTGTTTTTTTTCCCATATTCAGTAGATAAAAATCATGGCAGCAGCCACTTAGCCATCTTTTTGATGTTCCAGGTATTTTACAAAGATACAAGTATGTGGATTTATCATTCAATTGCTTGCAGTTATTGGTCAAATGCAAATATTTTGTCAAGTTGAAAGGGAAAGATATCAGTTTGGTGCTTTTGGTTTGTGTTAAAAGTTGATTTGGTAAAATCCTCAAAAAACACACTACATGTTCTAAAATGTAAAGAAGTTGAATGTTAAATGTAAGATATATATCTCATCCATAGTAATCAAAATAAAGTACATGAAACTTATAAGGAGATTTACCAATCCAAAAATATAAGCGAATAGGAAACATGATTGGTACCTTATGAATTGGTTTTTGAGGTGCACGATCTTCATCAATCTCCTGAGAACAAGACCCCTCCTCATGAAAAATGCATTTAATGGATTAAACAAATCTACAAAACTGAACCAATGGCATGTTTAGAACAAAGAAATAGATTGATAATAATATGCTGAAAATTCTATTATGTTTAATACATGCAAAAGGACTAGTCCCAACAATTCTTAAACATACTTTATCTGATATGATAATAACATGCTAATTAAACTGATAAAGGTTTTATCTGCATTTAATCTACCAATTACTAATTACACAAAAAACAAATTACAAAACTGAACCAATGGCATGTTCTTCATGTGGTACAAGGAAGATTTGGCTATGAAAAAAAAAGTGAAATGGCCTCATCATTTTTATTTCAATTGGATAGAGGAGTGAAAGCTGAGTGCGAGAGAAGGTATTTGATTTCTTCATCTTTCGAGCATCTGGCATCATATTCGACTGCAAATTTCAAATGCATTGCATTTTATTTGATCATGAATGCTCTCTGAAATGACCACATTCTACTGGGGTCGTGCCCTAGCCCGTGCTTTATCTCCATTATTTGATATTATTGGTGCTTGGGCTCAAGGATAAGGATATTATTGGTATTTGATATTATTTGATATTATTGGTGCCCATGCTTTATCTCCATTATTTGATCATTTAGACAGTTACATTTCTTGATTGTTCCTCTAGTACACAGTTAGGAAATGTTACTGTCTAATGATTATATGTAATGTTGAATGGATTAAATGCTTTATTCTTGGTAGAAGTGAATGGAAGGAATAGTGTGTATTAATTACAATCCAGTCACTTATTAAATGCTTGGGAGACTACTAGTTTGATTTCCCATGCGCTACCAGTGACTAAGATTCATTAAAGGATACAAAACCCTTCATTTTGGGGTTATTGTGTGTGGATTAAAATGTAGGTTTGATTTGGTTAATGTTTAGAAGAGATCAATAAAGTATTTAAAGATAATCTTACATGTTTGGAGAGGTTTGAGAGGCACTTATCATGACTGTACCCTCATAAACATTGGCATAGACTGGTTTTACTAAGTTTCCTTTCTCTATTTTGAGGTTTCCTTTCTCTGCCGTAGGGGTACAGTCAAAGGGTTCATTGACAAAATGATCCTTTGAATGGTTACTATGAATATGAATGATTTGATATAGCATATTGCTCATTTTACTTAAAGTTTGGAATAGCTTGTGCAAGGGTGAAAGTAGTTTTGATCATTTTGGTCGTGACTGTTCCTCTACGCAGTCAGGAAATGTAACTGCCTAATGATTATATGTAATGTTGAATGGATTAAATGTTTTATTCTTGGTAGAAGTGAATGGAAGGAATAGTGTTGTTGTTAGGTTTCATTTATTATTGAATTCAATGGTTTCCAAGATGTGTTGAGGAGTTTGCTCCTTGTTTAATGTTAACTGTTCCTGCACAATCTACTCATACAATACTAAAGTTACAAAACTGAACCGATGGCATGTTTACAACAAAGAAATAGAATGATAATAATATGTTGAAAATTCTATTCTATTTAATTCATGCCAAAGGACCACATTCTAAATTGTTATCACTGAAATGACCACATTCTACTGGTGTCGTGCCCTAGCCTATGCTTTAACTCCATTATTTGATGTTATTGGTCCTTGTGCTCAAGGATATCCATTTTTTTGAAATGTTGACTGTGGTTATCAAATGGATAGCCCATGAGCTTCTAGCTAGGCACCATCTGCATTGATAGCTTAGGGCATCAAATGTACTATATCATTGATAGTTGATACTTTGTTAAAAGGAAATAGGACAAAGAACAATTTTTATTTAGTTTCTCTATTTTGATCCCTAAGTGGCTTACAACCCTAGAGAAGTATATGTAGATTTACGGATGCAATTGCAAGATACATAGCAGTCGATAATTCATAATGAATCCATGCATCCAATTTGAATAGCAATTAATAAAAAGAACTAGGGTCCTCTAATGGCCCAATCATCTGAACCTTGACTGTCCCCTCAACTAGTGACCCTTCAAAACTAGGTTATCATGCAATCAGTGAGTGATCCTTCATTCTCCTGGTGAGCTTCTAGGTAGGTACCATTTGTATATTTGATAGCTTAGGGCATCAAATGTATATTGTATCATTGATAATTGAGACTTTGTTAAAAGGAAATAGGACAAAGAATGATTTTGATTTAGTTTCTCTATTTTGATCTCTAAGTGGCTTACAACCATAGAGAAGTATATGCAGATTTACAGTGTTGGAAATATAGATGCAGTAACTGAGAGGGGGGGTGAATCAGTTAACCACAAAATATTACCACTGATCCCTTAAATATCTTAGCAAATTATTTATTGTGCCACTCGGTAAATATACAGAGAAATGTTGAAAACTTGATCCTTGAAGTGTGTAATAATTAAACTATTCTTAAGCATTCATCACTGTTTAACTTACATGAATAAAGAAAATAACATGAACACAAGAGACACCAAATTTACTATGGAAACCCAATATGGGAAAAACCACCAATGTAACTAGTTACTATTTTTCACTCTTCTGAAGTGATGCCCGGTTAGAAGCCAACCCGGTAAAAGGTTACAAAACACACTGTTAGGTGTGACCTTGTTAGAGGATTTAATCACCCTACTAGGAGTGGCCTTGTAAGAGGTCTTGAAACAATTCAATAGAACTATTACCTTGTTAGAGGATTTACAAAATGGTTGTTAAACCAACTCGATTAAGAGATTTTGATATCACTGATACAATTGCTAGAGAGTAACAATGAAATAACTTGCAATTGAATTTGCTGAATATAGATCTTTGTTCTGTTTCACTAGATCCTTACTGATCAATTAAATCTTTGCTTCTCCTCAAGGATATCTGAGCATCCTTCAAAATGATTTCTGCATGTTGTATATCTCTTGTTCACCATTTGACCTTCTATATATATATGCCATTTCATAATCATTTAGATTGACAAGTCAGCACTAATAATTATTATAACAATCAGCTGGAATAAATAAACTGTAATAACAAAATTCTTTGAAAGGGCCGACCTTGCTCGGTAAACATTAATCCTGAAAAGATTTCCTTCAGTGACTAAGAGAACTCGGTAACCACAGTGAATTCTACAACATCCTTTGGAGACCGAGAGAGCTTGGTAACCACTAATTTTCCTTCTATAATCGAGGAGGCTCGATTAACACTATTACCCTATCAAGTTTCCTTTAGACACCTGAGAGAACTCAGTAGACACTAAAAACTGCCTAGCTGACTGACTGAGCTCGGTAGATACTGAGAACCACTTAGCTGACCAACTAAACTCGGTAGATACTAAGAACCGCTTAGCTGACCGACTGAACTCAGTAGATACTAAGAATGATAATTGATATGACATTTGTGTGACATCAAAGACAACACATAGCTAATCCAGCAATGTCCTTTAGAAAATTGTATCCAACATTACAGATGCAGTTGCAAGATACATAGTAGTGGATAATTCATAAGAAATCCATGCATCTAATTTGAATAGCAATTACTACAAAGAAATAGGGTCCTCCAATGGCCCAATCATTAGGACCTTGACTGTCCCCTCAACTAGTGACCCTTCAAAATCAGGTTATCATGCAATCGATGAGTGATCCTTCATTCTCCTACTCTTCCCTACAACCAAACATATTGGAAATACACAATACAATGATAACAAGTCTTTCACAATCCCCCTTCCCTCAAGGAACACTATCAACCATCCCTTCCACATAGCATTTCACTATTGTATGAGTGGATTGTGTAGGAATAGTTAACATTAAACAAGGAGAAAACTCCTCAACACATCTTGGAAACCATTGAATTCAATAATAAATGAAACCTAACATCAACACTATTCCTTCCATAGTTGTAGGATACATAGTAGTCGATAATTCACAAGAAATCCATGCATCAAATTTTTATAAGGATATCCTACTAATCAATAGGAATTTTCTTGAGATGACCAATGATTATGCATTTTGATGGTAGTGTGCTAGTTCAAAAGGATAATATAAATCTGAAACAATTTTTTCTGATTTTCTCAAACTATAAATGTGGTTAAAGGGAAAATATTATGGCCCCTACACTATGATTGTTAGCCTAATTAAGATAGGCCTACCTTTGCATATAATAAGAGGCCAACATGAAACAAACATCCAGAGGTTAGGGGGTTGTTCCCTGTCCATAATTTATTATTTAAGTGCTAAGTGATGATGGGTATATTATGTAATTCATACCTAGTGTGTCTCTTTCTTTCTCTCGACATTTCACATTAGGAGTATATGTTATAAAATACTAATGAAATCAACTATAGGTCAAATCTAATCAAAATTGCAATATAAAGATTAAAATAGATCTTGAAGAAATATGGGAACCATTTTTGACAGATATTGTACAAATGAAGAAAATAGTCCAAAGAGGAAATGCTTCAATTTGGAATAATTGAAGGATAATATTTTACTTTTATATGCACATCTGCAATGTTTTTGATATATTTCTGAGATAACAAAACCATAGAAAGAATAGCATATAGAAGAAAGTAAAGAATAATGATCATACTTTGAGATATTATGAAAAATTAAAGGAAAGAATGCTTGGTGGGGCTATCATGCAATCAGTGTGTGATCCTTCATTCCCCTCTTCCAGTGACCCTTCAAAACTAGGTTATCATGCAATCAGTGAGTGATCCTTCATTCTCCCAGTCTGCCCTCCATCCAAACATATTGGAAATACACAATACAATGATAACAAGTCTTTCAAAATCTCCCTTCCCTCAAGGAACACTATCAACCATCCCTTCCACATAGCATTTCACTATTGTATGAGTGGATTGTGCAGGAACAGTTAACATTAAACAAAGAGCAAACTCCTCAACACATATTTGTTGTAAACATGTCATTTGTTCAGTTTTGTAAATTTGTTTTTTTGTGTTAAATGCATTTAAATGGAACATTAAGCATAGTAATAATATGCTTAGTCTATTAGTAATTGCAGATTAAATGCACATATCACCTTTATCATTTTAGCATGTTATTATAAGATACTAAAGAAGACCTGCTATTTGTCAGAGAAATCTTCATTGTCCCCCACAATGAAGACAATGAAGATTGACCTCCTGCCCCACAAAAAAGAACATTGTAATAAGAATAAGATAGTGCTAAGAAACATTTTCACAAATATGAAATGTGAGGAAAAGTAATAACATTAACAATGCCAAGATTCACATCATTAAATTTCACCTACAGATGAGTTTCTGTAGTGGGTTTCCTAGCATCAAAAATATGTTGAGTTGCATTTGAGCTATAACTAAGAGTATCATGTAGAATAGACCCTAAACTTTGAAAGTGTTCTCCAGCCTGGCAATTCAAAATTTAATCTAGGCAAGCATCAGTAAGTGAAATAAATTATAGACATCAACATCAACATCATCATAATCATTAGACATAAATTATAGACATCAACATCAACATAATCATAAGCATTTGGAGGGTATTCATTTTGGTCCTTGGATAGTACTATGTTTCTTGAAAGTTCTTGTGATGCTTCTAAACTTTAAAAACATATTTTATGGCTTAATGATAATATAGATTAGTGTTTTGTTTTCTAATGGAATGTTGTTGATCATTCATGGTCTTGAAGAAACTTTTGATTGTTTTGATTCTCGAGTCTTGACATTATTTCTCAATGTTATATAGACTAACCACAAGATGGTTCAATTGGTCTACTCTTTCTATTTAATCATTTGTCTTCTTCATGGTGTAAGTGTCAATATGTTATAATCCAACTAGCATGTCATACCCCCACTTCTGACAAACCTCACAGCATGCAAATCATAGCCAAAGACTTGGGTGATCAGCATACACAAACAATGATTACCCTTAGGGAAAAATGATCATTAATATTCATTAATGGCAGGAGGTGATTCTTTGGTAATAAAGGCATTGCCAACATTCATCATCTTAACCAAGTCATGGGTGGTGATCCTTGAAATAGCACAATTAGTAAAAGGAAATAACAACATAAGTCATGGGTGGTGATCCTTGAATTTGGAGTGAGCAAGAAGGAAAATAGGAAAACAAAATATGGAATAATCAGGTTGGAATTGGAGAAGAATTCAGAAATAAACTTGAATTAGAAAAAAGCCAAGTTATCTAGTTCTTTGTTTGAGGTTGGGTTCTGATTCTACTTTTGTTCTCCTCTGGGTTCGACTTGGGTTCCTTTGGTAGGAACTTGGGTGCCTGGGCCAATCTCGGGTGCACCTGCAATATTATAAATATGATACATGAGGTATTTTATTCATAATTTTATAGGCTAACTCATTATTATGGTAACATGGGTATGACCACACTCCATGCCTTATAATGGTACCCGACATGAAGTGTGGTTCAAATGAAGTTGAACCAAATGTTGATCGTGATGGCTATGATCATGATGAAGATAAATATGAATATTAAATCTAAAATATGGCTTGTAATTTGAATTTTCATTGTGAATGAAGAAACTATAGATTCAAGTTGACTCATTCTATGTTGTAGTATATTTGTTCCCTAGATCTACCATATTATACATGTGTAGCCTATAAGGGACATCTTCTGCTCATCCATGTATCATAGCTTGGTGAGAGTTCTTAGGAGAAAGACAAGATGTCAGTGGGAGATGGAGAAACCAATATCAGAACACCACTTGAAGCCTTGCAATGTTGAGAGTGGGATAAAAGCTACACTTGAGACCCTATATAAGGAACAAACTTATTGAGCTTCACTTTGTTCTGAGAATAGTTTTATATTCTGTACTAAACAGGGCCAACCACGTGAAGGTGGAAGCTCATTTGGCCCCACCCCCCCCCCCCCCCCTCCCCCCCCCCAACATCACTCTAAATTCCCCATTAACATGTAACATTCATTCATTATTTCATCCATTAATAAAATGTAACATTCATTAATTATCACATGATAACATTCATTCACATATTAATAAAATGTGACATTCATTAATTATCACACGATAACATTCATTAACACATTATAAAATTTATGAGCATTCACTACCACATAATTAAATTCATTGGCATATAAAAATCAGTCATTATCAATTAAGGTGCATAGATGACAATCATTTCTTTTTTTTCTTTTGATTTCTAGTTTTTAAGATATAATTGTTAAGATGAGTATCGACATCATCATCATGATCATCTACCCTCTCATTAGATCTCAATGCACACCTAGTTCTCTGTTGATGCAAAGGGGGGTCATCTGCAATAACATATAAAAGGGTTAAATTAAAAACATTTTATTATAATTAAAAACATTTTAAACATTTTAAAGTATTTCAGTACTTTACAGGCCATAATTGTATAGCTCTTTACTTGAACTAGTCACATCATCAACATCAAGGTCAGTTTGTCGATCCATGAGACTGTGTAGGATGCTCATGAAAGGAGTCTAGGTACCTATATATGTAATTCAATTATCTAATGTTAGCTAAAAAACTCATGATACATATACTCAAAACCACATAGTAAGTACATTAAGAACCATAAGCCCATAGTAAGTACATCACAAATTAATTAGATTAAGCATTGATTGCATAACTGTACATTTCTATCAAGAAATCAATATTAAATAGATTAAGTAGTGATCATGTAACTGTACATTTCATTCATGTCATTCATCTTCTTCTTCATCCAACTAATCATCATGATCATCGTTGACATCAACATCATCACCACCACCATCAATGTCTTTGTCTTCATTGTCGTCGTCATCATCGATATTAGCATCATCATCATCATTAGCAGTAGAAACATCATCATCCTCAACATCATCATCATCATCATCATCATCATCTTCTTCTTCTTCTTCAAGAAAATTTTCATTAGGAACATCATCGACTAATTGTTGTTCGTGATCATCATCTAAATCATCTTCTAGTTGTTCACAATCTTCTTCCATCACATTATACCTCATTGGCCTTCCTCTTGGATCATGTCTAACAAAAAATGACCAACCCAATTTATGCGGAACCTCTGAGTAAAATAATTGCTCACATTGGCTTGGAAGAACATAGAGTTCATCCCCAACTGGTTCAAACCACCTTGTATTAATCATTGGAAATCTATTGTCATGTTCAATAACAGTTCTATCAGGATCATTTTGATTAAGTCGTAGCCTATACCATCTGATGACAAAGAGAACTAATCTAAAGGAATTAAAGTCACACTCAAGTATATCATCCAAAATGCCATACTATCAATTTTTGGACTCTCAAGGATGTAAGTCATTTCTAGATGAAATATTAGTCACTTGAAAGACTGCACTTATCCCAGAATCACAAGTTTTCTTTGTGTCATCCAAATTTTTGATGCCAAATTTATGACCATTGCAAAACATAGCCTTGTGGTGTTTGACCTACAAAAATATGTAAAACATTTATAAATTAATGCATCGAGAGTTCATAAACATACGAGTGATTAACAAATTTATATGTACCTAGAAATATTTTAAACCATGTGCTAAATCTATTTCCCTTTGGGTAACATTTGGATCTCCGTTACGATGAGCTTCATTAACCAATGAAGACATAGCTTCCCATGTTAATGTGCGACCTAAATGATGACATCGTTCAATCCATTTCATCATCCAATCTTGATTGTTTGCAATATACAAATGTATTGCATCCCACTCTCGAGCAGCTATATAAAAAATAAATAGATGACTTACAACCGATTAATTTTGAAGATTAAGAATTAATTAACAGCTACAATAACATCTTATAATTTATTACCTCTCACTTTCCTCATTCTGCCTTCCCCCACCAAGTACTCCCCTTCAAATTTTCTAATGGTGTCGAGATTCAAAATGCAATCTATATGGATCTTTGCTGCAAGCTTAAGAAGATATTCAGTAACATACACCATAGTCTGGTATACCATATATCCCTCCACCATAGAACCCTCAAGACGTGCTCTTTACCGAACCAAAGCCTTCAAAAAATTCAAGTGCCTCAACCATCCACATTAACTAAGTGTGTACGGGTCCACACATTTCAATCTCCTCAACTTGGTGTATGAGGTAGTGTTCTTGTGCATTGAAAAAGGTTGAAGGTAGACACTTTTGCATTTCACACATTAGATGAAGAATTGTTCTCTTCTAGTATTTTATATCTTCTCTATGGATTTCTTTAGATGACAACCACCTACAAGACATTCAAGACACAAAAATATATAAACATGAGACTTTACAATATATATATACAACAAATTAAATAGATATCATTGCTTACCTCATGTATTTTCCAAGATCATATATCACTTGTTTGATGTTATTGTCAAAGTTCTCTGGGAGAGATAGGGGTAGCACATACTGCAACAATTATAAAAATAATCATGTCATTCTTTTCTCATATAATACAATGAGAAGTACATGTAGTTTACAAATATATTGTAAATACAAAAGAACATGACTTACCTTGATGAAGGTATGCCAATCATGCATTTTCAACCCTGGCCCAAATTCACCTTTCTTTGATATGGTACTGCTTATGTTTGCAGCAAATCCTGTGGGAAATCAAATTTTTTGTATGACTTCTTTTATGGCATCACCTTGTTGTTCTGTTAATAACCAAGGAAGGGCACTTGTATTAATCTGTTCTCCATTTCTATTTGATTCAATGAAATTTTTCATTGCATGATTGGATTCATGAATGTCGCTACAAATTTTGAAAAAAATTTCTTTGTTACGCCTTCCATCCAATATCTTCCATAATGTCTCTGTTACATTCTTTCCAATATGCATAGTATCAAACAAATGCACATCAAGTAGCTGCTCGTAGTAGAGAAACCTACTAAATTGTCTGGGATAACTCTTTAGTCCCTTTGGAAGGTGCTCAGTAGTGTTGCCTTGACAACATTCAAGATCATCAATCGCATAATCAGCAAACAAAACACAATAAAAATATACAAATTCCAAACATAAACCATTAGGTAGAATGGTAGTACCTTGACGATTAATTCTATTATATTCCAACTTCCATAAGTGAGGTGTCATTCTCTGTGGCTTACATGTATTCTCTTCTTTCCCATTGAAAAGATGTTTTTCGGTAATTTGATAGTTGTGATTTTTGTGGAGAAAGTGTCTATACTCATCAAACACCTTCTTTCCTAAACTTTTTGAATAATGAGATTTCATCTTTGGACCACAAACTAGACATGCAAATTTTCCCTTTGTTTGAAGACCTACAAGGTAATGATTCAATTGGATTAAATATGTTAATTTTTATTTTTAGAATTATCATGTGCAACTTGAATTCACCATAACATAATAGAAAAATGTGTTAGCCCTGGGGCATCATGTATTGTCCATACAAGCATTGCATGGAATTGAAATTGTCTATCTCCTATTAGTCTAGAGATGTCATACATAGTGACACCTTTCCATAACTCCACCAACTCATCGATAAGAGGCTCAATATAAACATTCATATCTTTCACTTGGTATTTACCTAGTTGAATGAACAACAACATTACATAATTATTGTGACCATTTTACTACAAGATTTATAATTACATGCAGATAAATATTAAATGATCAAATACCTAGAACAATCATTGCCAACATAATGTGCTCCCTCTTTATTGAAATCCATGGAGCAATTTTATTGTTGATGAAAAAAATAGGCCAAACAGTGCAAACAGATCTTAGCTCTCCAAATGGATTGACACCATCCACTGCCACTGAAAGCTTGAGATTTTGAGGTTCTTTGATAAAGTGCAGCCACTTTTCCTCTATGTCCTTAAATATAGAACCATCTGCAGGCATTCAAATAATGTCATCTTGACTCTTATTGTGTGCATGGTAATCTATAAATTGTGCCAAGCTATTACACCTAAATAATCTTTGCAAACGTGGTATAATGGGGATGTAATGAAAAACCTTGTGAGGCACCTTTTTTGTTATTTGATCTGTTTGATATCTACTCGTATGACATTCAAGGCATTCTATTGCAAATTCATGTTCTTTATGATAAATAATATGATCATTGGGACAAGCATCTATTGCTTGATACTCTATTCCAATATCTTTCATAGTGGCACATAATTCTTAGTATGAGCGAGGGAGAATATTCAATGGTGGTAACAAGAACTCACCTATCAATCTATAGAAAAAAATATATGTTGTTAATATTAACAATATTTATGGTACATGTTTCACCATTTAATTACTATAATGACATATATGACATACCGTAGCATACGTGACATTGTTGTGTTGGATAAACCATTAATAACCTTCAAGTTCAACAACAATAATAAAATAGAGAGAAGATTTATTTGGGAGCCTTCGTAAAGGGGTGTGGCTACCTTCTCAAGTAGAGGTATATCATGGATGACATCAACATCATCCTGATCATCATCATCAGTTGCGCCAATACCAAATGTGTCATGGATCAATGTATTAGTATCATCATCTGGCACATCATTGTCATCTTCCATGGGATCATAATCTTCAACTTCAATATTTGCACCTCCATGATCCTCCACTTCCAAAGCCATATTCTCAATATTCGCACCTCCATGGTCCATATCACTTACTCCCCTTGGGAGGTCGACCTATATTAAAATGATGAACACAAATAAACCATGATAATGATCTCATCATTAGGTGTATTTCATATATATATTAATTGTTAAATAAATATAATGAAAAACTTACCAATTCATGATAATCAAAGCCTCCTTCAATGTGACCATTATCCCTACAATGTCTCTTAACTATTTTGATTAGCAATCTTCTAATGTTTAAGCCCTTACAATTATTGCAAGGACAATAACATTTTCCATCGCCTTTTCTTTTCAAGTTCGACCACAATCTATTGATTGCATCCCCATTACCTTCTTCACCTAGATTGTATGACATGATGCTTCTTCAGTTAGATTATCTATAACCTAATTATATATAGAAATTGAAAACTTAGTTATGAAATGATGTTGTAGTATAGTATACCAAATTGAAACACTTCTATTATTGTAGTCTTCCAACTCAAACTCTTTCCTATTGTGGCAAGAAAGAAAGATATTCAAATAATATAGTAGTTTGTAAATCAAAATAAAATGGAGGCAAGTTGTTGATTGAGGGTGTAGGGAAAAACACCCATCAGTACTTTTATCGAATTGTAAATTTCAATTTTGAACCATTCTGTGAATATAGAACATGGATGTAATCTCAGAAAATAAAAAAATGTAAACACGAGAGATTACTTATTTTTTTATTCTACATTACTTACTATTTGAGTGCATGTTCCACCTGCAACTTGATCAAGTCTTGTTTGATGCTTCAATTTTATGTTAACTGTCCTGTAGAAGTACACAATTTTGTATTTTCCCAATATGTTATTCAAAAAACAACAATAGAATAAAATACTTGTTGAGAAAGATCATCATAGGAGTATCAAAAACTCAAGATTTAAGGTAATACAACATTATAAGACTCTTGCATTCAACCTTCAACTCATGCACCTAATAAATAGGAGAAAAAATACATGAAATTGAAAAATTTAACTAATGAATTATGTTTTTCTTCTCATCTTAATCAGCCAAATTTATATGAGATTCTAAAGAAGGCCTCACTCTTAATCAGCCAAATCTTCCTTGTACCACACAAAAAAATTGTGTGCTAACTATGGCTACTCCAACCTTAATTGTTTAAGAATTCATCATATTAGATAAAGTATGTTTAAGAATTTATGGGACTGGTCCTTTGGCATGTATTAAATAGAATACAATTTTCAGCATATTATTATCACTCTATTTCTGTGTTGTAAATATGCCATTGGTTCAGTTTTGTAAAAAAAAATTGTGTTAGATGCATTTAAAATTATCTTCATCGTCTTTTGATTGTCTAAATGCTTCTTTATTTGTCAACCAATTAATACATGCTACTATATAAAGAAGACAATCAGAAGACAATGAAGATTTGTCTGACAAAAATGAATACACTAAACTGAACCAATGACATGTTTACAAAAATTATCATAACTCGCAAGAAAAACTGAAACAGTGGCATGTTTATAACTCATTAAGAGTGAGGAATAGCTTGTGCAAGGGTGAAATTAGTTTTGATCATTTTGGTCATGACTGTTCCTCTACATAGTCAGGAAATGTAACTGTCTAATGATTATATGTAATGTTGAATGGATTAAATGCTTTATTCTTGGTAGAAGTGAATGGAAGGAATAGTGTTGGTGTTAGGTTTCATTTATTATTGAATTCAATGGTTTCCAAGATGTGTTGAGGAGTTTGCTCCTTGTTTAATGTTAATTGTTCCTTCACAATCCACTCATACAATAGTGAAATGCTATGTGGAAGGGATGGTTGATAGTGTTCCTTGAGGGAAGGGGGATTTTGAAAGACTTGTTATCATTGTATTATGTATTTCCAATATGTTTGGATGCAGGGAAGACTAGGAGAATGAAGGATCACTCACTGATTGCATGATAACCTAGTTTTGAAGGGTCATTGGTTAAGGGGACAGTCAAGGTCCCGATGATTGGGCCATTGGAGGACCCTATTTCTTTGTATTAATTTCTATTGAAATTATATGCATGGATTTCTTGTGAATTATTAGCTACTATGTATCTTGCAACTGCATCCATAAATCCGCATATACTTCTCTACGGTTGTAAGCCACTTAGAGATCAAAATAGCGAAACTAAATCAAAATCATTCTTTGTATTATTTCCTTTTAACAAAGTCTCAACTATCAATGATACAATATACATTTGATGCCCTAAGCTATCAAATATATAAATGGTGCCTACCTAGAAGCTCACCAAGAGAATGAAGGATCACTCACTGATTGCATGATAACCTAGTTTTGAAGGGTCACTGGTTGAGAGGACAGTCAAGGTCCAGATGATTGGGCCATTGGAGGACCCTAGTTCTTTGTATTAATTGCTATTCAAATTGGATGCATGGATTTATTGTGAATTATCAGCTAGTATGTATCCTGCAACTGCATCCGTAAATCTGCATGTACTTCTCTAGAGTTGTAAGCCACTTAGGGATCAAAATAGAGAAACTAAATAAAAACCTAGTTTTGAAGGGTCACTGGAAGAGGGGAATGAAGAATCACTCACTGATTGCATGATAATCCCACCAAGCATTCTTTCCTTTAATTTTCCACAATATCTCAAAGTATGATCATTATTCTTTACTTTCTTCTATATGCTATTCTTTCTATGGTTTTGTTATCTTAGAAATATATCAAAAACATTGCAGATGTGCATATAAAAGTAAAATATTGTCCTTCAATTGTTCCACATTGAAGCATTTCCTCTTTGGAGTATTCTCTTCATTTGTACAATATCTATAAAAAATGGTTCCCATATTTCTTCAAGATCTATTTTAATCTTTATATTGCAATTTTGATTAGATTTGTCCTATAGTTGATCTCATTAGTATTTTATAACATATACTCCTAATGTGAAATGTGGAGAGAAATAAAGAGACACACTAGGTATGAATTACATGATATACCTATCATCACTTAGCACTTAAATAATAAATTATGGATAGGGAACAACCCCCTAACCTTTGGATGTTTGTTTCATGTTGGCCTCTTATTATATGTAAAGGTAGGCCTGTCTTAATTAGGCTAACAACCACAATGTAGGGGCCATAAATTATGGAACCCAAAATAGTGCACACTTGTATTAAATTAGGTTTAGTATACTACAAGGGAATGGAAACCATGCAATAGTGCCTCATGGGGATGGAAGAAACCCTTCACCAAGAAGATGGTTGTGTCTGCAATATTTACTAGAGGCAAAGAACATAATTTGGTTCTAGTAATTACTTCTAGAAGATAATGGCACCCACAAAACACTTGGAAAAGATAGCACTCACTATATCTTTTATCACTTTTTAAAAGTTGGGACAATAAATCTCAAAGATTGATCAATGAATTCTTGAACATAAAGAACCATTGACAGATATGATTCATGTGTACAATAGCCAACAATCAATTGTTCCAATCATGGTGTCCAATAATTATGTTAGGAAAAGCATCTACAAATCCCTTACACAACCATAATAGATTCAAACCATGAACTATAAGAACCTAACAATGGGACTAACAAAGATACAACCTAAACAAATCTTGATCATATTCCACCCTATTGTAAGGCCCAAGAAGTAACTCTATCTTAAAGCTACACATTCCTCTAGATGAACCTCAAAGGTAAGGTAGCTGAAGCATAGCAATACTTGAATGAATATAGGAATAATTTGATGTACAATCATTTTCTAGATTGGTTTGTGGGTTTTCCACATAATATTTTCCCTTTAACCACATTTATAGTTTGAGAAAATTAGAAAAAATTGTTTCAGATTTATATTATCCTTTTGAACTAGCACACTACCATCAAAATGCATAATCATTGGTCATCTCAAGAAAATTCCTATTGATTAGTAGGATATCCTTATAAAAATTTGATGCATCAATTTATTGTGAATTATCGATTGCTATGCATCCTGCAACTATGGAAGGAATAGTGTTGGTGTTAGGTTTCATTTATTATTGAATTCAATGGTTTCCAAGATGTGTTGAGGAGTTTTCTCTTTGTTTAATGTTAACTATTCCTGCACAATCCACTCATAAAATAGTGAAATGCTCTGTGGAAGGGATGGTTGATAGTGTTCCTTGATGGAAGGGGGATTGTGAAAGACTTGTTATCATTGTATTGTGTATTTCCAATATGTTTAGATGCATGGTAGACCAGGAGAATGAAGGATCACTCACTGATTGCATGATAACCCAGTTTTGAAAGGTCACTAGTTGAGGGGACAGTCAAGGTCCAGATGATTGTGCCATTGGAGGACCCTATTTATTTGTAGTAATTTCTATTCAAATTGGATGCATGGATTTCTTGTTAATTATCAGCTGCTATGTATCCTGTAACTGCATCCATAAATCTCCATATACTTCTCTAGGGTTGTAAGCCACTTAGGGATCAAAATATAGAGACTAAATCAAAATCATTCTTTGTCCTATTTCCTTTTAACAAAGTCTCAACTATCAATGATACAATATACATTTGATGCCCTAAGCTATCAAATATACAAATGGCACCTACCTAGAAGCTCACTAGGAGAATGAAGGATCACTCACTGATTGCATGATAACCTAGTTTTGAAGGGTCACTGGTTGAGGGGACAGTCAAGGTCCTGATGATTGGGCCATTGGAGGACCCTAATTCTTTGTATTAATTGCTATTCAAATTGGATGCATAGATTTATTGTGAATTATCAGCTGCTATGTATCGTGCAACTACATCCGTAAATCTGCATATACTTATCTAGGGTTGTAAGCCACTTAGGGATCAAAATAGAGAAACTAAATAAAAATTGTTCTTTGTCCTATTTCCTTTTAACAAAGTATCAACTATCAATGATACAATACATTTGATGCCCTAAGCTATCAATAAAAATGGTGCCTAGCTACAAGCTCATGGGCTGTCCATTTGATAACCATAGTCAACATTTCAAAAAAATGGATATCCTTGAGCACAAGCACCAATAACATCAAATAATGGAGTTAAAGCATGGGCTAGGGCTTGACACCAATAGAATGCAGTCATTTTAGTGACAACAATTTACAATGGTGTCATTAAACATATATGCTAGTAATATCAACAAACGCGAATCCAAACATTTGAATATAGTGAATCGATATCCTTGAGCACAAGCACCAATAACATCAAATAATAGAGATAAAGCACTAGCTACGGCACAACACGAGTAGAATGTAGTCATTTTAGAGAGCATTCATGATGAAATAAAATGAAATGCATTCAAATATGATGCCAAAGGCTCGAAAGATGAAGAAATCACATACCTTCTCCCATGCTCAGCTTTTTCTCCTTTTCTCCCACTCCCTCTATCCAATCAAAATAAAAATGATGAGGCTGTTTCACTTTATCTATACTCTAAATCTATCAAAATTTCAATGGTCAATTAAACACCTATTGGAATACCTACATCATCTGGGCCTATTACAAAAAAAAAAACACCAAATTCGTAATAAAAAGTTACCCATCAGAAACTTCTGTCAAAACTTGGCCCCAGATGTAGTAGTGAGATTAGTCTCCTAGACAAGCAAGAAACAAAATTGCATTTCCCAATCTACTGCCAAGGCTGAGTATGTTGCTGCTGCAGTGAACTATTCAAACTTGGTATGGATAAAACAATTGTTGATAGGCATGAAAGAAGAAATCACTAAACTTGTTATTTTCTGTGACAACACAAGTGCTATCAATATTTCTAAGAATCGAGTGATGCACACTAAGACCAAACACATTACAATCAAGTATCACTACTTGAGAGAATTATTACAAGACAAAGAAGTTTGAATGGAATATGTGAATACAAAAGAACAATTAGCAGACATATTCACTAAAGCTTTACCTAGAGAAGCTCATGATTATTTGAGAAGTCAATTAGGGGTTCTTCCCCTAACTGAGGCTGCCTAGACAAGCTAGGAGCACTGCATCAAATGTGCTATAGCAGAATATTTGACAAATTGATGCAGAAGATTGTCACACTTTAAGGCTGGCCTAGAGTTGTGAAGAGAAGCAAAGACAAGGAATCAGTCATTAGCAAGATGAAAAAGGGAGAAACACTGAGCTACATAGATATTATCTACATCTGATGGATGTACATTTTAGTTGCTTCTTTGGCATTTTTTTCAAAGAGGGAGAATGTACTGATATGATAACACATGAGATATGATAACACATGATACTATGAAAAGAAAGAGTTGATGAGCTGATGGAACTAAAAGGAAAAAGGAAAGAGGATGATGAACTGAAATGAAGAATCGGGATAGAGGGAGATCTGAATACTTTTGATGGTCACAGAAGTGAGGCTTATAGGATTCTAAATCAGAAAGAAGCTAAGGATATTATAAATAATTTTTTGATGGACAGATAAGATTTTGGATTGGTTGGTAATCCATGTGTTATTCAGGTGATATCATATGGTGTTGCCATCAATGCCAAAGAGGGAGATTGTTGGAAACTGAATTGAAACAATTGTTGTATTGTCATTCATGTCAAACCTTAATTGCTAAGACCATTGCTACTTAGTAAAGTACTATATCTATTTGAGTTTTGCTAAGGGGGCTAAGAAAGCTTGGTAACAATAGCACCTAGGGAAAGGTTGAGTTATCTTGATACTACAAAGTGTACTTGACTATGTTGCACAATGATGAGATAATGTAATGTTTATCTTAGTAATACTGAAGACTAAACAGGTAGGCTTAACCAAGAAAAGAATGGAAAAATCATGTTTAAGCTGAGTGATGTTAGTGTTGACCAAGTTAGTATATGCCGAGAAAAATTATAGTGTCGACCGAGCATCAGTAAATTGTCGAGGAAGACAGTGCAAGCCAAGGAAATAGTTTTAGTATTGATCGAGCATTCTACATGAAGACCGAGTGAACAATCATAGCATTGACCGAGCATCAGCAATTTTATATTTGAAGAGAATTCAATTTTGGAGCTGACATTGTTGAATTCTTGGATTATGTAAAACATGTTGACTTTATTTATTGATTGTTTGGAAGCATTAAATGCATTGTAAAACATTTTATTCTAAATCTTTAAGAGATTTGAGATGATTCTAGAAAAGGAGCCGAAGAACATAAAGTGGGTAGATTCAATCAATCTGACCTAACCCTAAGATCTATGAATGAGATTCAGCAGAAAAAGATGAGTTAACCTAATTGAGGAAAATATAAGGGAACCTGAACATTGTGATATGTATGCATATGGTGAATAGAGAATGCTGGAAGAGAAAAGTTTTATTGATTGAATAAGTAGAAAAGGTTGAAGGAGAATGGTGGTGATTACTTGAAGAAAAGTTCCGAGCAGATCAGAGATGGAAATGGAAAATTTTCAAAGTCAGTAAACTAGCATTAGTGTACGGAATCAAATCTGATATTTGCAAAGTGAGTTGTATATTTTTCAGATAATACTGCTACTACTTTCTAACCATTGTAACAGTCAAAATCCTTTTAACAGAGGTTGACCTAATAGTCATATGTTAAATCCTTTGAACAAGGTTGCATTCTAATGGAGTGTATGTAAGTCCTATGACTAGGCTCACTTTTAACAAGGTGATTGAAATCCTTTAACCGGGTCACATTTGATAGTGTGTATTGTAACCTTTGACAGGGTTGGCTTTTTACTGAGCTCACTTTAGAAGAGTGAAAATAATAGTAGCATGTTACAAAGTGGTTTTTCCCAGATTGGGTTTCCACTATAAATCTTGGTGTTTATACTTGTGTGAATGTTTGGATCTAAACATTACTATTTTTTACAAGTTAAGTTACAACTAGGTAGTGGACTGCATTGTTAGATGTTTCTATTATTGAATCAGTGATGACCGAGTTTGTTTTGGTTTTGGATTTGATTTAAGGATAAGTTTATGAGATTGTTTTATACATCAGGACCTGAGAACAACTGATTCACCCCCCCCTCTCTATTGTTCTAAATCATATTAACACTACTATCTCTCAATATCTGAGTACCCAACTTGACTCTTAGCTTATCTAGCGATTCAGTGAACAAAGGTTCTCGTGTTTGCCAAAAGAAATGATTAACCATGGTCTTATTCAGAGAATAGGAAAACAACCTTATTCTCTTGATCACTGAATACCTTTAAACCTTTATCTTTTAATCACGAGATTCAGTGAATATAGCATTCGCTGAATCTCCAAATGTTTGAAACATTAACTTTATCATTCTGAGAACAAGCGACTGAAGGGAACACACCTTTATCCTTGCTTTGTTCACCGAATCACTGAGAGACTTGGGACTTCACTAACTAACCATGAGATTGCATGAACACATGGTTTGTTGAATTGACAAATGGTTTGGAACTTAGCCATCTTTTCCTAAGATCCAACGAATGAAGAGAAATTTATTTTTTGCCAAACTATTTATTGGGTCCACCAAACTTAGTGAATATGAGAATAAGACTTAGTTGCTAAATCACCAAATAGATTTCTATAGGGCCCATTCCCTCTAAGATTAAAACATCATCATTGATCCAGAGATGATCTACGATCTTCACTGAGTCGCTGAAAGATTTAAGACTTGGTCGCTCGATTCAGAGAATAGGAGATAACTACCATGCCAAGTTGCTAGATGTTAAAATAAAATTGCTAGGAATCAAGAAAATAAGAGATCACACATTCATTGAGTCACTGAAAGAAAGACTTAACCCTGACCTGATTTAGAGACTCATTAACAAAGGAAAAATCCTAACAAGGACTCACCACTATCGCTAGTTTGTTGAAAGACTTGAAGACATGAGAAATATTGCGTGATTTAGTGAACACAAGGGAAAGAAAAACCACGTGCAATTTGGGAGACTTAAGTGACCAAAAAGTAACGTGCAAATATAAGGAACAAGGGCACACTCAAGAGGAACCAAGGAATTTATCCTACCAAGGAAAAAATACATAGGGAAAGGGTTTTCCAACATTAACATGACAAATTTGAGAAATTTTAAAACCCTAAACCAGATGAAGCCACTCCAAAGACAAAGATAATGACCTGAAGAAAAACCTCAGAAAACTTAAAATATACCCAATAGTACCCCTGAAACCACCAACTTTCCCACATATTTTTTGTTAGAAAATATTGTTACATGTTCATATGCATCTATCCCTTGATAACCGAACAACCATTAAAGGAATGGATGAAGTTATTTAACAAAACCCAAAACTGTGATATTAGAAAACTCAAATCCCTTACACTAGTCGATATAAATTAGTAAATATAATATAAATGGATCATTATATCATTCAAATACTTATAATATGACCTCATTAATGTGATAAATTCATCCAATGATAGAGATATCAATCAAAAGAAAACCATATATTGTAAGTAGCCTTGAATTTGATTACAAAAATTGTGCTTCCAACCATATAGTCACATATGCAATTTCATTTATCAGCTTCTTCCATCTATACATGGATTTAAATAGCTGATTTTCAACCTCCTTAATCGACTCCAAGTGGTTAGAGGTAATTAAATTGCATAACAAATAAAAAATAGACTTTCCCTCCTAAATCCAAGTAACTGTTACAATTCAAAAATTTGAATTTGTAACTTACAAATTATTAAATATTTGCACTATATAACTTCATAAAATGGATTTATAACCTTATTATAAACTACTCTAGACCCCTTGGGTACTATTGATCATCCTTACACCATCAATTAGTCCTAGAGTCCTTATTAGGACCCTTAGGATCATTAACCTTTACATTCATATTATTGCCTCCAAAGTTTATAATTGGTCCTAGTATGCTCCAATTGATTGGATTAGGTTTCTTCATGCCTTCATATTTATTCAAATCCTACAGGTCTTTAATAGAGGGCTTGGGTTCTCATACACCATACTCCCCATGAATGAAAAAATCCTTTCCCCAAGAATTAGTCATGTCTCAGGTCTACAACTGCCCACTCTCCTTCTTGTTCCTCGCATAGGAGATGAATTCTCCCAAGGTCACCTTCTTCCTTCTATAACCTGTACTCAATTGACCAAAATCATTAGTATGAAAAATAAAACTTTTTCATCCTTATCTAGGATCATTCACCTTCTCCACTCCTTCACCTTGTTGTCCCTCATCATTCCTTTCTTGTGCCTGTAATATCTAAATTTTGTCACCTATTTTCTACTCACTGATTGGAAAATAGATGGTGCCTACTTGAACATATCCAATTCCCAAAAACTTGATATTTTAGGATTGTACTTGACCTTTATTGTAACTAGTTTATGGTTATGCTTTCTCTCCTCATGCCAACCTGTATCAGAGTGATTGTGACTACACTTTCATAGGAGTTGTATCCCCAAAACACATTAAAATACCTTCACTTGCAGCATTATTAGGTAAGGATTTCAATTCATATTTCCCATCACTCTTATGTACAATTTATATATTTAAGTAACCATCATGAATGGTCCTCCTAGCATACTACTACTACCTTCCCAATATTAGATGCCCATAAGACATATTCATTACATCAAATAAGACATGATCATGATAAAGACCAATTGCAAATTCAACCCAACATTGTTCTTTCACCACATGTTTTTTTCTTTATTTACCCAAGTTGCATACTAAGGTTTAGGATGCACAAAAGCTTTTAAATGCAACTTACTTACAACTTCATAAGACACCAAATTGTTATGTGCTCCTAAATCAATAATCAATTTGCAAACCTTACCATTACTTAGGCATTGAGATCTGAAAATTGATGTCTTGTGTCCTTCCTACTATTGTATAGGTGAACCTTTACTCACCATTATATATTCATCATCAATTTTAGGGTCTTCTTGATATGTTTTATGCTCTTCATGTTGCGATTATGGAAATATTTTTACTAAGAGGGGAAGGGTGAATTGGTACCCTTAAAACTTTTCAAACTGAATCTTTGTAAACATGAATATTACTAACCAACTGTATCAATTGCATGTAACATACATCCAAAACATAAATGAAATGTAAATGCATGTAATATAATCAATAAACCATTCATGAAACTTCATACATATAACTCAAGTATTTTGGTATCACAGAAACCCTTGTTAGAAGGAAAAATTGTGGTGGGGATGACACCCACAAAGATTCACTACTACAGTAACAAAGTTATCGATTAAGGCTACAAATATTGTGATCACTTCTGGTGATCTTACCCTATTAGGAGTAACAATGATATCAACTAGATCTACCTATTTAAAGAATTTTAGCAACACAATCAAGCGTGCACTTAGTTAAGAGATTTACAATATAATTGTTAATTTCACTCTGTTAAGAGATTTAAAATTTTTTACAATGGATAAATGGTAACATTAGTATTTGATTTTTAAATAGAAGCTTAATCTTACCTAATTCAGATCTGTAATGTACTTATCTTTTATCACCTTAATGTGATTGATCACCTCTATGAACATTGCTTGGTAGCCTTATGTTTCTGATAAACTGAATGTTCCTTCAATGCTTGTCAGTCACAACCCTGTCTAATCTTCAGATGTTCTTCCAATGTGGTGGCTACTACATGTGTGATACTTGTCAAAATGACATCCTTACAAATTTTATATCAAACTAATCTTGACCTAATTAGGGTTTAGACTCTATCTTAGAAAACCTAAGATCAACAGTAGAAATGAATAACCTAGATCAACATTACATTGGAATCATAAAAAATTTAATGATTACATCCATATTAAATTTTGTCTTGATCTTGGTAAACCATTTCCTTAATCGGTGTAAATTGTTTACCTTGTAGTTTGTGCCATTCCAAACTACTATGTTATTTCTTGTTTCACTCGGTGTATACTACATTCATAGCTCAGTAATTAACTAGTTCTTGGTTCATATGAATGCTCAGTGACTACTATTCTTGGTACTCAGTGATTATCTAGCTCGGTAAGAGTTCTCATTCAAAGCTGTGTTTGGTTAACTTAGTGATCTACCTTGTGTTTTTCTCAGTGTCTAGGCTCTATGTATTGACTGACTATCCTGTCTTGTCTCCTTTACCAACTATATGACTGAGTGATACTAATGAAAAACATTAATGTTCTTTTAGGAGTAACATTCTCCCCCTTTGGCATTAGTATCAAAAACTTTATGTATATGTACTGACTTCAAAATTTGGACTTAACTAAAAATATGAATCTATGTGAAGTCCCCCTTTGTACATGCTCTCGGTGTGAAGTACATGCAAGAATATATATACATATATTTTCCCCCTTTTTTGAAATTAATGCCAAAAATGTACTCACAGCTTGTCAAAAATGTTCTGATGGGTTTTGTTCAATGTAGCCAAGAGGTTTTCTCATTCCTCTTTGAGATTCTCAAGAGAAATGTGCTCTAATCCAACTTGTGCATGCATATCAAAAATATTTTCTAATAGAGATATCTTCGAGGTTATAAATAAGTCTTTTTCCTTATTCACATGCTGTTGTATCACCTTGAGGTATGGAAGTAACTCTTCCTATAGCTTAGTTACTTGATCTCTGATTTTATCTTCTTCTTTCCTTAACTCTAATCTTAACTGTTGGATTTCTTAAACTTTAGCATAATTCTCATAAAATGTATTTGGCTCAGTTAAAATATTATTGACACTAACCTTTATATCTTCATCTAGCTTGTGTATCCTTTCACTAAGCTCGGTAGTGAAGTGTTCTATAGTGTATAACTTGTGCAAAAATGTAATAACTTGTTGAATAATAGCATCAAGCTCAGTTATTACCTCAGATAACTTTACTTTATTAACTGCCACTTCCTAGCTGATTCATTCTTCTAACTTCAACTATATCTTGGCCTCTTCTCATTCCTCAATTATTTTCTCTGCATCTATATCTGGAGCATTTATGTGGCTGGTTAGAGTAGCAAGGTTATCAATGATGGGAGTTGCCTCATCAACATTGATATAAGGGACTACTTGCATCAAAATTTCTCTAACATAGTTTAAGACCTGTTTATGTTTACTTTCTTGTCTTAGTTTTTCCTATGCAACCTTCCTTGTGCACAATTATATACACCTTCTTAATGCTTCTGGGTCTAAAGCCCTTGGGTCACATGTGGAGATTTCTATGATTTCATCTAATGTGACTGGACCATTACCATGTTTTTTCTTTTTCTTCTTCTCTGGTGTGGGATATTTCCTATATGGTACTAGAGATTTGGTCTCTAAATTTGAATTTTCTTTCTTGGTAGACACACTCTCTTCCTTATCCATCCCTTTGACTATTGTCTTAGTTTCATGTCCTTGGGCTTCTTGCTTGGTGTCTATTCTAGATGTATCTACATTTGTTTCTATCTCAGGCTCTTTTCTTTCTACCTCTTTGTTTTGAAGCTTATTTGTGTCTTTTTTCTCTTTTGTACCATGTTCCTTAGGAGTGTCCTTCTATTGCTCAGGTGGTTGATCCTCGGGTCACCCTTGTATAGCAATGTCAATTTCTTATCTGCTAAGATCAAAAAATTTCCTAGCATGTCTACTACTTCTACCTCACTAGGTTGGTTTTCCTTAATATTGTCTGTAGCCATAGTGATGTCTTCATCATCCTTAGCATCATCATCATTAGGATCTCCATTTGTAATGTCTTCAATTAAGACTTCATTTGTCCTACTTGTTACTAATTGCTCGGTAGCATCTTGTGTGTCCTCTTTAGTATATCCTGTTAGATAGAAGTCCTTGACATATGTGTCATCTTTTTTCTCATTGTCAGATATATGAATTGGATCCTTTTTGCCTACTTCATCATCATCCGAGTGGAATCCATTCCATTTTTAAAAAAATTTCTCCTTGGGGATTATAGCTAGTGCAAGTTTATTTGTTTCTTCACTTGATTCCAAAATATTTGTCCATAATAGCTTGCTATTCTCGTCAACTTCTTCAAGTTTTCCTACCAAAAATTTAAGTTCTTTGCCTTTCATCAAAAAATGATTGGCATACTGTTTCATTAGCTCATCAATCTTGGTAACTGTAAGAGTAGGCATTGCCAAAATTAAAGAATGTTCCCTCATTTTCTTTTCTGTATGCAAGGCGTATGTCCACCTTACTGATACCTTGCCATGTAGTTCCTTAGGGATATATTTTAAAAACTTAATAGGTAGTTTCTTAAATTTAATCATGATGTGGATGATTGCCTCTTCTACTTTCTCCTGATCCTTGGTGACATATATGCATACTGATTCATCTTAGGGTGACCTAGTCTACCTATTTCCCTTATATTTTCAACTAACTCATCTACAAAATGTCTCTTATTTACAATACCTTTAAACTTACTTTTATCATATTCTTCTTCAAAGTGTATATCAATTTTTTCTCTTATGAGTCTTCTCTTCTTTGGTTGCTTGATGGTGAATTGTGTACCTCTTTTCTTCTTCTGATAAGTCTTTGTGGGAGTAGGCCTGTTATTTTTGCTATTCCTTTCTTTAGGGGTGGAGAAGCAATTGTAGAGGATCTTGTCCTCGCTTGTGTAGGTTTCTCTACTTTTTTCCTCTTCCCTATGCCTTTACCTATGGAAATGATTTAGTTTCCTCCTCATGTTCACTATTCCCAATGAGAAGTTGTTCCTTGGTTACTTCTTCAACTGTCTTATCTTCTTCTCCTTCTTCATCTTCTATGAATTATTTCATCAAAGTTTCCATCATCTTCTTAGATTTTCTACTAACCTTTACTCCAACTAGATCCATTTTTATCCTTAATTTTTCTTCTTCATAGGTTCCAAACCTAGTAGCTTTAGGACCTTTGAGCTTGGCCAATAGTTCCTTAATTGACCTAGAGGCTCGTTCAATATCTAGTTCATAGCCCATTGGAGGTGGCCAAACAGTTCTTGGCTCAACTGCCTTGATTAAGGTGGTGTCATTATCCACCAAAAAATATATATCTTCCTTATGTTTCTCAACTAACTGACCTAGAATCCCACTTCTTTTGTACATTTTTTGCTTAAACTTTCCAAAGTAATCATGCATGACAGTTACAGAATTTTGACCTATATTTTTTATAAACTCATTTATTTGTATGATAATTGATTGGTCGACATCCCAATCTACATTACCAATAGATGAGAAGTAGTTCTGCAAGTAGAAAAATATACAGACCAGTAATGAATAAAAATTACATGTATTAGTCTTTGCTACCTGAGTGGTTCTCATATTCTCTTCTAGTTGTTTCAACAGTAGCTCGATGAGGTCTAATTGTAGACCTTTCTTGACAATTTTATATGTTATATCTACTGCTCTGCATAGTACGTTGTTGGGCCTGCTAGATTGAAAAATCTTGTAGCCAATGACATAGGCTCCAAACCTTGTTTCTAGATCAGTGATAGTGTTGATTTTCATTCCTCTGTCATCCCATTTAGCTCCTATAAGCTTCTTAGTTTCTACCCTCGATGGATTCCTTATAGCCTTCACCTTGTCATTAGTGGGGTAACCGGTAACCACATGAATGATATCCTTAGATATTTTAACCGGTTCATCCAACCACATTTTACCTTTGTGAACATGGATAAGTACAACCCTAATCCATTCAGACTTGAACTCACTCAGGAAATGTAGGGCATTAGTCAATCCTTTGACTTCTAGGTGTTTGTGCTCATCCTTGAGATTTCCATTCTCGCTCAACTCCTAGTATGTTGATTGTAGTTCGATGTCTCTAATTTCAATTATTTTGTAGTGGATATAAGCATGTATATCCTATACCATGCTATAAAATGCACCTATTTGATCAATTTGAGAAGCAATCTTCGGATGCAACTTATATTTAGGTTCCTCACATGTTGATTTGATCAATGTGACCTTCTTGTCACTTTTGGTCTTGGATTTCACAGTCTTGGATGAAGATGCCATCATTATTTCAAATTTAGGGCTTTGCAAAATCTCATAAAAATAAATTAGTGGCTAAGAACTTACTTGGAATGATGATAAACTAATTGGGATCTGCTCAAATCATTGTTGAGCACTTAAAAAACTCTTTTCTCAAATTTTCTCAAATTGGTCTAGTTCTGCTCCTAATCATTGTGTGTCAAAATGATTTGCATCATCGTGTATTTATACTGAAAATATCTTTTCCCGCTCAAACTTTTGCATTAAATTATTTACCTACCACATCTCGATAAACATAGTGATGTTCATTTATCACTTTGAAGCTTTCGCTCGATTAACACTCTATATATTGCTTGATTGATACTGCAACTTGGTTAACCTTGCCATTTTCATTGACTAAGAAATATTTTACTCAGTCGTGCTTTTACCGACTACACACATTTTAAGCTCAAAACATACAATACCCTAGTGCATCTTTTTTCATTCTGATTTGGTGTTCATTCAATAGATATAAGGAACTAGTGTACGATATAACCAATTGAAATTCAGTTCCATACCTACATGAATTACTTAGGTGAAGGTGGTGAGATCACCTAATCCAAAAGATTAGGTGTCATTGACTATTGGGATGGGTCCAGCATTATCATTTGTTTCTTTTCTCCACATTTGATTTCTTATCCTCATGATTTCTTCAATTGTGCTACCAATAGTATTAGCATTTACCTCTGGTGCTTGGTCTCTATAGTATTTTCTCAAGTGACCAACCTTGAGACAGTGCAAACATCTCATTCCAGAATTTGTCCAATTTCAACATCTTCCTCTCTAGTTCTTTCTCATAAAATTAACTACAATATGTCCATATCTACCACATGTTGTGCAATTAACCCAAGTGTTTTAATCCCAAGTATATGAATTACCTTTCCTTCTCGGTTGATATGTCTTGTTCTATTCTTTCAGTTTCCAGAATTGCTTCATCTTTGTCCTACATTCCTATGATATGTGTCCATGCATGTTGCAAGTGCGACAGTGCTTTTCCATGTAGTGTTTCTTAGGTGACCTATTCAACTTTGATCTACACTGATGTGCTTGATCTCCATACTTATTACAGTTATAAAAATAACCATCAAATTTAGGAGTGGATTTAGGAATACCTTTTTCTTTTCTTCTGCAAACATTTGGTGTGTGGCCTAGTTTTCCACAATGATAGCATGAGAGATTCTTTGGCCTTGAATTGTCATAGGCACTCTTCTGTTCAACTTATCTTGATGACTCTCCCTGCTTGGTATAGCCTAAACAAGTAGTGTTTGATAATCTACAACTAGTTGAATAACCTGATGAACTGAATGGACAAGTGAAAGAAAGTGATTAGAGATCACCGAGTTGTTAAAGTGTTATGTAAGGCAATTAAATCAGTCAATATGTTATCATTGATGTCAAATAGTTTTGACTATACTTATCATGATAGTTACAAACATCTGAAGAATAAAAATGGTAAAGGAAATAGATATCTACATGAAGATGAGATGAATATGGAGATATGGCTAAGGTTTACATTAAGTAACATATTGATGAATCTATGGCATCATTTTGTTGACTTGACTTTATTACATGAATTTTTTATGTATTGAAGATCATAATTGAATAAATTAATGTGGTTGGTAATTGAATATTTTTGTATACACCAAGCCAGTGTAGTGTATACCAAGTATTAGTAATAACTGAGTTAGTATTCACCGACACATTTCTATATTAACTGAGTAATAGAAAATAATTAAATGTTATAACAACTGACTAAATTAATGAGCTGGCAAATTGCATATGATTCTGAGGTAAAAGATAAAGTTTTTTATGAGGATCTAACGACCAACAAAATTTAGAGATGATCAAATGGAGAAGCATGAAATGTGTTAGAGACACATTTGTCGAGGAAGCTTGAAGCAGAAAAATGAACGATGGATATTAAGAGGAAAAATATAATAGATGAGATGAAAATGGTTTATGAAGTCTATTTAAAGAGACATGAGATTCATTATTGAGTTGGGGGGAGATAATTGAATCTGCACGAGAAATCGGGTGGAAGGAAATTTTTATGCACCATTGATCAAACTGGTTACAAATAGAACCGAGCAGAGCTGCAGGCATAACCGAGCATCAGAGTATTGTTGACCAAGCTGAATATGATGAAGTATTGAAGTGATTGTTGATTAGAGGAGGTATTATGAGCTTAGCTTAGATCTAAATATTTGCAATCTTAGTTGTATTTGAATCATATCACTACTGTATCAGTTTAACCATTGTTACAGCTAAATCTCTTAACCAAGTGGACTTGACAGTCTTATCTCTAAATCTCATTTGAGCCATGCTTGTAAAATTTTGGTTCTTAAGGATACTCTCCAAAGCATCCCCCTCTATGCTTTAAGTATTTTTAAAATCCCTTGGAAGTTTGTTGAAAGTATTGAGAAAATTCAAAAGAACTTCCTTTGGTCTGGAGTGGAACACAAAAAGAGAATGGCTCTCATTTCTTGGGATAAGGTTTGTAAACAGGTTAAGAAAGGAGGTCTCAATCTTCAAATTATAAGAAGTATAAATGATTTTCTTATGGCCAAACTCCTTTGGAGATTTTTCAAGACCCCGGGAGAATGGAATACTATTTGGCACAACAAGTATAATAGAGACAAGAATGACTTCCAAAATTTTCTAAATCAAGAATCTACACAAGGAGGTTCTTGCATTTGGATTAATGCTTTGAGAAACAATGATTTAATCAAGAAGGGTATCAAATGGAAGGTGGGAAATGATAAGACTATTATTTTTGGGGAAGATGTTTGGATTTTGGATCGCCCTCTTAATTCTAAGTCAAATTGGAAAGAAAAAATGTTGCATTGTAAACAGACTTTTGGTTCACATGTGGCAGACTATTGGGATGGGGATAACTGGATTGACTTGTCTAGGGTGGATCCCTCTCTTATAAGTCTGAATAAAATTTTGAATGTTGTCTTCCTCATTGATGAAGAGGATACTTTAATATGGAAATACAATTCTAATGGCTCTTTCTTGGTCTCATCTTTGTATATGCAAAATTTTGAGAATTGCCTTGAACCATGTTGGGCAAAAGCTTGGTTTAAAGTTTTAACCCCTAAAATTAATGTGTTTTTCTGGATCCTATTGCAGGATAAAATCTTAACTATTGACAATCTTAGAAAAAGGGGTTTATATCTAACTAACAGGTGCTGCCTAAGCAAGAATGATGAGGAGAACATTAATCATATGACTATTCATTGTGCCTTTGCTAGGAAAATATGGGAGAAGTTTTTGGATTTGATGGATATGGTTTGGATCTTTCCATAAGGTATTTAAGAGATTTTTACTTTGTGGAGATCTCCTACTAAAAATGATCTTTTATTATATATCTGGAATTTCCTTTTACCCTACATTTGCTAGGGGATTTGGAAAGAGAGGAATGATAGGATTTTTAGGAATAAGGAGTCTAGCTAGGGTATGATCTTCCATAAGATTAAGAGAGCCCTGGTGGAGAACATCAAGTTGATGAATAAATATCAAGATCCTAAAGATGAGTGGGAGGTGAAATTATTCAAAAAATGGAAGCTAGATGGTAAGAAGGTCCATGGTATCAAGATAAATTTGAGGGATGATCCCTGTTGGGATTGCCCCCCTAATGGTTAGATGAAAATCAATTTTGATGGTGCCTCTAAGGGAAATTCAGGGATAGCTGGGTGTGGCATTGTTATTAGAGATGATAATGGGAATTGCAAGGGTGCCAAGGCCATTCCTATAGGTTTCAATACTAACCATGTTGTTGAGGCCAATGCTTCTCTTTATGGTCTTATGTTGGCGAAAAGGAAAAATTATAAAAAAGTTTGGGTTGAAGGAGATTCTCTGAATATTATTAAGTGTCTTAATAATATTATGACCCCTTCGTGGACAATTGCTAATTCCATTAACAAATCCAAAAATATCATAAAATCCTTTAAGGCATGTGTGATAACTCATAATTATAGGGAAGCCAATTCAGCGGCTGACTGGGCTACAAATGTGGTGTGTCGTAATTAGGTGGACATGGAATAGGATGAAAGGATTGTCCTTCCTCCTGAAGGGGCATCATTAATTGATATGGATTGATTAAATAATAGGTAACATGTACTTAATGAAGATCACATTAACAAATAATAAGTACAGGGGCTTGTGGGAGGATGACGAAGGACATTGGGGTGATCTTGAGATGATTATTTCCTTCAACTCGCACAATTTCTGGGTCTTTCAAGGCATTAGATGGTATTATTATGAATTCAAACCTACACTTCAGAGTGTTGTGAGAAGTTTTGAGATAGGTTTTTTTGATAGCTACAAAGCCATGGGAGGTCATAAGAAAAGATGTGAGCTAGGGAATTGTAATGAGTGGAACCAGAACCTGGAGGTTTGGAACATTGATAAGGAAGGTTTATTTGGAAAAGTTGCATGGAGGGAAGGTTCTTGTTACTAATCATTTCATCAAGACCTAGAAAAAAGGGAAAATTATGGTAGGAACGCAAAGCATGGAGGTGACTGAGGAGATCATCGTTGAGGTGATGGATCTTAAGATAGAAGGGATTAACTTCTATAGGGACAGGAAGGTGTCAGATAAAGCTCTGGAGGCTTTTGCACCTACGGACCAAGAAAGGAAGCACATGGTTAAGGTGGATAATTCTTACTTTAATCCTAAATGCATCTCTAGGCCATGGAGACTGGTTCTTTTTGTTATCATCAATTGCATTACGCTAGATGGTAGATATACCAAAATCTATAATCACCATCTGATTCTATTAAATCATTTTAGACATGGGGTTAAATTTAATTTTCCCTTTTATCTATTGAGCTCTTTGAATGCTATGATTCTTAGCTAGAAGAGGGACCCTAATGGTGACCATGCATGTCATGATGGGCTGATGGTCCTTATCTATGAGGTTCTTAAGTCTAAGAAGGTTGAGAGGTCCCGACTGAATAGGAAGGCCCTAGAAGATTATGACATAGATGGAAAAGAGTTGGAGGAGCCCTTTATGGAGGACACTACAGAAGATGATGGTGATTCTAAGGAAACCAAAAAACCCTCCAGGCATCATGACTCCTTGTCCAAAAGAAAGAAGACCAAGATTGAGGATTTGGTTACTGATATGGAGGTGGAGGAAGAGGAGAGTAGGGATGACAGTGTGAAGAGGAAGGGTAAAAATAAAATGGAGCCTATAGGGAAGCACACCAGAGCCAATAAGAGGATCAAGAAGAGGGGTAAGAGGGTTGTCATCTCTTTCGATGATGGCTCTACCTCACAAGAGAATAGCTAGGGAAAATAGGAAAAGTGGGTTGAGAAGGATCCTATCATGAAGGAAAGAGATGAGTTAGATCAAAATGTTCTGGTGGATGACAACATCAAACATGAAATTTTCCAAGATGTGGCTAACATTGAGAAGGATGGGGAGGCTGATAATAGGGATAAGGTGGAGATCTCCAAGGAGGAGATAGTGGGTGTGAATAAGGACTTTGAAAATCTGGGGTGTCTTGCTTTCCTTATCAATCTCAGTACCATGAAAAATGACATCAGCACTATCAAGACCAATATCCATCAGCTACAAAAGGAAACAAGGATCCTTGGAAAAATGAATATGGGAGACTATTGGTAGGGCTGAGGGGCTTACGACCTTTAATGACAAAATAATGGCTATGGAGGAGAAAATAAAAAATGGGGAGATGGTTAAAAAGAGAATTGACAAAATGGAAAATAGAATTGAGAAGCTGGAGAAGACGGTGGGTAACATCATTGAGCAGAGTTTTTCCATTCTCAAGGCTTCAGCTAATCATGTTAAGATTCTCATGGACAAAATGGATTAGGGAAAAGGGGAGTAGGTGCTTATTTTGGTCAAGGAGGACCATGGTCCCAGAAAAAGAACCAGAGTAAGCTTTAGGAAGCTGGAGGATAATAAGAACAAAGATATTGAGGAACTCAAAGTTTCCTCTCACAATATGCAGATGCTGGCTGAACAGGTGGTTGATCTTATGAAGTGTATCTAGCATGTTGTCTGCTATCTTTTTTTTTTGTCTTTCTATTTAAAGACTTGTTAAGTTTTTTGGTGTCTTTTTTTGGTGCCGATGCACTATTTCTGATGGATCTTTAATGCTTATCTTGTAACCTTGATGTAAAAGGTTTTGGGTCCTTTCAAAACCTATTTTTACATAATCAAAATAGTCTTATTTGTATTTCAATATGACATTCCTTGAATGTTGATGGTTTTATTTTTGACCCCATAGTGAATGTTAGTCGAGAGTTAACTAGTAGTGATAAATATTTTAACTAGGTCACACCTTACATTGTGTATTTTAACCTTTAACAGGTTTGGCTCCTAACCAAGCTCATTTCATAAAAGTGAAATATTTTGTGTTATCGGTCCCAAGTGGTTTTTCCCTTAGCAGGGTTTCCACATTAAAATCTTTGTGTTATGTGTTATGTGTTATTTGATGTGATTAGATTGATAGTTTACTTTACACATTTCATATTTTGGATTAATCGGTAAACACAGTATTGATTTTACTAATATTAGGTAAATTAATAGAAATATTGTTATTTCTATCTTATCGATTTGATTATTTGATTGAAAAAGTTTCAATATATACATCTAGGAGTTTTGGACTATAGGATAACTAGAATTAACTGATTCACCCCCCCCCCCCCCCCCTCAGTTATCTAACAATTGGTATCAAAGCTTGTGTGCTTGAAAAGGAAGTTTGAAGGACTTGAACTAAAGATCACAAGATGTATAAGAGAGAGGTGCCAAAGTTGAACAAAGATAACTTCACAACATGGAAAAGAAGAATGAGGTTGTACAAATCTAGAATTGGAGAATCTGAAATATTTTACCTGACTAATGAGTACATACAACCATCTGTTGGATCTTTGATAATTGATCAGCTGAGAGATAGACATGAACATAACATGACAATGATACATATTGTTGCTACCCTATCTAATGCAGAATTTAAAGATGTCAAGGCATGTACTTTAGCAAAAGGAATGTGGGACAAATTGACACTATTCTATAGAGGAGATGTGAATGTGATGAGAAAAAGAGCTTAAAGCCTAAGAGGAAGATTTGATGACATGAAGATGAAAGAAGGAGAAAACATTTCACAGTATAGTAACCGAATCAAGGAGGTTGTCAATGCTATCCGAGGAGTAGGAGGTGTTATTGATGAAGACATTGTTGTGAGTAAAATTTTTAGAACCTTGCTACCAATCTATGCTATTAGAATATCTTCAATACATGAAATGAGATTTGCACCAAGTAATGTTCTTACACTTGATAGTTTGATCGATAAATTGACTACTTTTGAGTTGAATAACTATGATAACAGTATTGTACCAAGTGTTGATTCTACATTTATGTCATCTTTAAATATTGGAAAGTCAAGTAGTAAACATATGATAAGAAATGAAAGTGGCAGTTGTAATACCCCAAAAATGGGCTATAGGTTCATTAACCTCCTATATCGACAAATCAAACGAAATCGATATCAAAGTCCTAACCTAAGGCACATTGACACATTATCGAATCTTAATTGATTATCATAAATTATGCATCGGGGAATATTCCTTATTCCTATTTATCCTAATTATCTTTAATTTAATGATTATTTGGCGATAAATCTTATTTATCCTAAAGTTTGATTAATTGAATATTCTAAAAATTTAATTAATTAGATTTAATACTGCCACTTAATTATTTAATTGGATTTAATTATATTTATTCCTAAATTGTATTATTTAATTCTGACAATAAATCAAACATCCTATGACTAATTGATTAAATTCTTATTTAATTAATTAAAGTCAATTGTCAAATTTAATAATATAGTTTTTGAATAAAAGTTTGATCTAATAATTGATTAACCCATAAATCAATTGTTTTATTTTTAAAAATTAGTTAAGTGGAAAATAAATCACTTTATTTATTAAATTAATTCATATTAAATCATGCACAATCATAAAAGTAGTCAACTTTAAAACAATTGCTAATTTCAATTTGTAAACTTTCTAAAACTCAACATCTGATGATGAGTTGAAAAAGAGAACTAAATTTTGAGATAAAAACTGCTTTTGCATGATTTTATGAATTATTTATTCTTAATTTCTTGTTAACTCAAAAATCAACCTGAGTTTATCAAGAGTGATTTATGGCTTTTTTTCAATGCATCCTCAAAGCCCTGGATTTCTATAAAGTCAAGGCTCAGCTGTTCATCTCATATCTCTCAAAAAAACATCCCTCAAGCTTTCAATCCACAAAATCTCATAATTTTGCAAACTTATGCTGGCAAATTGGTATCTGAAGAATTGAAGCTTCTTTGTGAATCAACAACTTTGTGAGATCATTCATATTTAGTATATCATTGTTAGATTAATTGTATTGCATATTAGTTTTTCATAGAGATTAGATTTCATATCATTTTTCATATTATTGCATAGAAAAACAAAAAAAGATAGATTAATTTGCATCTAATTCATATCTAGATTTTGCATCCAAATCCTTCGTTTAGGTGTCATTAAGGTTACTGATCTCGGTCCAATTTGAGAATACATACTCGCACCTACTAGAAGGCAGTAAATCATCTGGTTAGATTAGTTTTCATTTCATTGCATGATTTTGATTTTAGCTAACCTCTAATGTTTTACTGAAGTGTTGTGTCTACAGCTAGGTACAAAATTCACACACACATTTCTGGCACCCACCGTGGGGCCTTGAAATGGATTTCCATTCTATTCTATCAAATTTCTATCATTTTCTCGAACCCACAACCACAAGGTTAATTTTTGTGAGTTTTGTGATAAATTTCTGGGCTATTTTTCCATGAAATCTGACTAATATTTTTATTGGTACATTCACATATAATATGATAAAGATCAAAAATTTATATTTCTAGAAATTTATTTGAGTTAGCTTTCATTTTCCATTGGTTTGGATTAATTTTGTTTTGATTTGCAAAAGTTATGATCATTTTAGTGAAGACTAGTCTAAACCTGATTTTATGAAATCCAACTGATGTTTTTATTGGTACATGCACATATGACATGATATAGATCTAAAATTTATATTTATGGAAATCTATTTGAGTTAGCTTTCATTTTCTATTGGTTTAGATTAATTTTGTTTTGATTTGCAAAAGTTATTGTTGATTTAGTGCAGACTGGTCAGAATCTGATTTTTTATGACAACAGGTTTTTCTATTATCAAATGACATATTATATTTGACTAACTTGTTTTTCTACCACGTGGGGTTGACAAGTTGTGTTTCTTTTTTTGATGGATTTTTATAACATTGGGTTTCATGTACAAGAATAGGTAAATTTTTCATAACAGTGGTTTGCAAGTGCAGGTCCGGGTGCGGGTACGTCTTGTGGGTACAAAAGATAGAAGACAAATGCTCAAAAATTGCTAAAATAGGTAAAATCTACTAAGCACATTGCGAGGAACTCAAGTATTCTATTAAATTTGATAACACTTCATTTTGGGACATAAAAAAACTCTCTTGTGTCAAGCTTGAGTGCCTTTACAGCTTTCATAATTCACACTTCAGTTTTGGGCTCTAAAACGAACATAGATTTTCTTTTTGCATATCTGTTACACATAGTAATTAGGCCCTATGAACACTATTTATGGTTCTTAAGAGAGTGGGTTTCCAACGAAAATCTTCTCAATGAAGGAGCCCTTGTAGGTAGGGAGGATACTGAGAGCATCTCAGGTTCTACTAGATTTGTGTGTCTTCAACTTTTGATTGATACATTCTCTCTCGGGAGGGGTTGATAGATCATAAGTGGTGGATGTCATAGATCATTGTGAGATAATCTTGGTCTTAGAGTGTCAGATTAATCCGTCTGCTTTGTTTTGGTTAAAAGTGAAAAGGCTAGAGGATTATGCTCTACTCCCTTTTTGGGTAGTATCAAAAACTCAGATCCTTGAATCTGATCTAGTCCTCCCCATGTGGTATCTTTTGTGAGTCACCTTTTGAGAGGGTTAACCATAGTGGACATTCCCTTAATTGGGTCAACCACATGGATAGAATCTCAAGTGGTAATAGCCATTTTCACTGTGGTAGCAACAACCGCTATATAAATGTCCTTGTGGAGGAAATCTTCATAGTTGTGGTCTCTTGTTGAGCTGTCAGATCTCCCTAGCAGCTCCTGATTGATTAAATTATCAAACTGTGTCAAAACCCCAGTGTGCCTAGATTGGAGTTTTCCCTCTTGAGATCACAAAAGTTGTAGAGTCAGACCATTACTACAAACCCTAGTGAGGCCAAAAAAATTTATTTTTCTAGGAATATGTGTGTTATTGAAAATTTTTTTGGAACATACACAAGTAGTATTTCTAGGGATTAGCACAATAAGTCACTATTTCTTGTTCATGCGCAAGGTTGCTTTTGCCCTTGTTCATTGTTTTAAGATGATTGCTTGCTTCCCTTGCTTGTTGTTTTGTGTGCTTGATATCTTCTTGGTTACTTGAGAAAAACATTACACAGATCTTCAAAAACTGGACAAAAAAATTTGCAAACAAACTGATACTGAAAAGCCAAAAAATTGCAAATCTGAAGCAAAAATCCTTTCTGGTGTCAAAAGTCATCCTAAAATTTCAAAACTCGTATCAAAGCCAAAGTCAAAGTTGTCAGAGATTGGTCAATTTTTTTAGAAATCCAATTTTTACAGCCTATTCCCGAATTTTGTCAAAATAATGAGCTAATTCTTGTCATTTCTAGTCTTCCTTGGTCAACCCAGATCAGATCTTAGGTGCTATGACATGTTGCTCAACATCCAAATGAACTTAAATGGTATCAAGTTGCACAAAATGACTCTTGGTCTTCTTTCTTCCACATCTCTTATCTCTTCCTAGTCTCCCATTTTCATCCTTTCTCTTCTTCCTAAACTCTTCACGTCTTCTTGATTCTTTTCCTCTTATTATCTAGTCTTCTTTCTTCTATTCATCTCTTCTATCACTTCCATGCTTGATTCCTCCTCTTCTAGAACTATGAATTTCAGCTATCTTGTTATGGAACCTCTCTTGAAAATGGATGATCTTGAACTCATTGCTCAATTCAAAGAGTATTATTCCAAAAATCCCATGAGTGATAAATTTATGATGAAAATAAAGGAAAAATTGATTGAATTAGATGCCTTTGCTAGGATCATATGCATGGTCATGTTACGACCTTCTTCTTCCAAACATCTTTCATATTCTAAGTCTTCTCATCATTCCTCTTCTAAGTCTTCACCTTCCTCTTCTCCATGATGTTGTTCCTCTTCTAATTCTCCCAAGAGTCTTACTTCTCTTCTCAAGACATACCATAATGAGCAACATGATAACCCTTATGATACCTCTTCCATAGAGAGTGACACACCCATCTTTGAAGACTATGATGACTATGATGATGGACAATATAATGATACCTATGACACCTCTATTCCTAAGAGTCCTCCTTGTCATGTACTTGTGCTTACTGGAAATGGGACATCACATTGGATAGATCGTGATGGTGATCTATATGATTCTGATTTTGAAAGAGACTTTGATGATTTCTATGAACAATACCTAGATGATACATCTACTTCTATTGAGGAATATAAAATGTACCACTCTGATTTAAAATGTCAATACTATAAGGGTCTCTCTTCTAAGAACTCTCATGCTGAAAATAAAGATTACACTCTCAAAAAAGATCATGTTAATGTTTAACCTTTGTCTTGTGATGGTTCTCTTCCATCCCCTACTTCCTCCAATACCCATACATTTCCTAAAGCTTCCAAGCCTATCAAATCTTTCACAAGTCCTTCATCCACCAAAGGTCCTACTACTTTTCATGCGGTTTCCTATAGTTATCCTCAAGGGCTACCTCTTAAAAAAACTCAAGCTAACCTTCACTTGGCTGCAAATAGTTTCAATAATGCTAAACCTAAAGAGCCTAAGCATTTATCTGCTATAATGCCCGCTTTAGCTAGTCCTTCACCATCTCTGCCAAAGTCTTCCATACAATCCCAACATGCTTCTTTGTCCTTAGAACTGGCTCCATGTCAAGAGGACTCTAAAAATGATAAAGAAAAGAATGTAAAGAAAGATCAAGATCAAGAACCCTCCATGTCATCCAATCCTTTTCATGATGTCTCTTATCCATTTCATGGTTCTTTTGATCCTCCATGCCCTTTCCCATTCATTCCACCATGTCTTAAGTATTCTCCTAAGCAAGATCAAGCTACTACTTACACCATTGAGCTTATTGACAACCAAAATAACCTTACTACACTTACGCTTTCCAAAGATGATACTTCCATTAAGGTTGGTAAAAATGGTGTTGTTACTTCCAATGTTAAGCCTATTGAAAATCAAGACAAAAATTTTGAGCTTATGCTATCCAAAGATCCTTGTCAAGATCAAAGTCTTATATCTTCTTGTTCTACCACCCCCTGATCGCTTCCACTTTCTACTCTTCCTAAGTCTTTGCAAGCTTTGAAAAATCCTATCAAAGAAGGTGCTCATATTCAAGATGTCCATGATTCTATTGAAAATTCTAATGCTCACTCTAAAGATGTTGATATCCTTGGTTGTCATATAGATGCTGATGAACTTATTGATTATCCTTTTGTATCTTCCATGTCCATCCTTGGACCTCCTCCACCAATACTAAGGGCTTCACGTCTACCTTCCATCTTGGGTCCTTATGTCTCTTCACTTTCCCAACCTAACTCTCCTAATTTTCCATCCATCTTGGGTCCTTACATCCCTCCATATCCCATCTTTCCTCAACATTAACATAGATGCATACCCTTGAATCCTTCTCATCCACCCACCCATCTAAACCAGTCATATTCTCCTTCTTCCACAAGTCCCAAGTTCTTTGGAAGTAACTTGAATGTTCAATACAATAAAAAGTAGCAATACAAGAATCCATCAAAAAAAGATCACCATGTCTCCTCTAATCAACATGGAGGCATAAAGTCAAAAGAGATATCTAAGAAAAAAATTACAAGACAAGTATGGGTTCCAAAATTCATCATTGAAGATATTCTCTCTAGATTATTAAAAAAAATGAAAAGCCTACGGCTATATTGATTCCAAAGTCTCTCTTGAAAGAGTCTAGTGTTGAGCAACAAGTGAAGTTGACATTCAAGCTTCCAAAGACTTCCACTTCATCTTCTTCCAAAAATATTCTTCCATTCCATGTGCCTAAACCATAACCTCTGCTATCCATTCACCATATTCCTTCATGTATTCCTTCATTCATGTTTCCTCCATCCTCTTGCCACCCTTAAAGGTGTGTGTTGATGTTGATCTTGACTTCCTTTCCATCTACCCTTTCAAAATCCTTCCATTCATTATCCTTCTACCTTCTATCCTTTTTCCTCATTTGCCTATTCCTCCTATCTTCCAACCTCACTCGCTTTACATAAAACCTTATCCTCCATTTTTCTCTTCCATCTTCCTTTCCCTATCAGCATCTTTGAGCATATCATTTTGAATCCTTTTCATATCATGGTTTATCATTTCAAGGAGCATTATCTGAAAAGCTTGCCTTCTTCCAAAAAATTATATAAAAAAAAAGAATTAAAAATGTGCCTTGGTGGAAACGTGAAATAGGTGCCTTGGTAGCAAAAGTAAAGAGAAATAAATTCATCCTATGATGAAAACCACTCTCTTGTGGCACCTTGGATAAGTACCATGATGAAAACCTGGTAATCAAGCATCATGCATAGTTCTTCTACATATTTCATCCATTTCATCTTCTCTCTTTGATCTTGACAAGGTTGACCTATACACGAACATTTGGCTATTTTATGAGCTATCTTACGATGATCTTGCTTTCATTCCTTTCATGTCTAGCCTTCATATCTATCTTCCTCCATTTATTTTCTCCTATCACTATCCTTTTCCCCTTTGGTCTTCATCTAAAAATAAAAAAAAGAGTAGAACACAGTACTATGAAGCCTCTTGACATGACTACTCCTTTGGACTGCATCATTTCCTGCTCTTGCATTATGATTTTGTGACTTATCCTATGCTAGCCTTTCATTGCTTGTCCAAAAGTGCTTTTACATGAAAAAAAATTTTGTAGCTTGAGTATTCTTGAGGAATTTTCCCTTGAGGATTTCTTCCCTTCATTCTCTTGTCTTTCATCTCTTCCACTAGCTTGCTAATCCCTCTTGTTCTCCACCTTGCTAGACATTGGGACTACACGATGTGATCTTGCTTGGGAGTTTGATGCCCATTCTATTTGGGGGCATCCTTTGTACATACTAATTAGTACTATCTATTGAGGTTGAAATCCCATCACTAAGAATTAGAATGCATGGTCTAGTAACTGATGATGACTACAGAGTGTCTAGGTTGAAAGAACTTGAACTACTAGATGAGTGCAGATAAGCAGCATATGATCATCTCAGAGTATATCAGAAGAGAATGTCTACAGGTTACAACAAGAAAGTCAGACACAAAGAATTTTAGGTTGGTGATCTAGTCTTGAGAGAGAATCCTAAAAATCAATCACATAGAGAGCACAAGGGGAAGTTTGAACCTAATTGGTTGGGTCTCTTTATTGTCACTGCTACTTTTGGCTCTGGTTCCTATCAACTCTCAATGACTGAAGGAGAACAGCTCCAAGAACCAATCAACATTCTCCATCTAAAGAAATTCTATGCCTAAGGCATTCAGTCTATGGTAAAATGTCTTGAAAAAATCTTTAAAATTGGAAAAAGTCCTGAAAAAATGAACATCTTGGTGAAAACCTAGCAATAGGTGCCTTGATGATTCACAAAAAAATAAAAAAATACCAAAAATATCAAAAAAATTGAAAAAAGGAAAAATACAAAAAAATGAGAAAAAGGAAAAAGTGCCTTGGTAAAAACCTGGAAATAGGTGCCTTGGTAGCAAAAATAGAATCTCTGCCAAGATGGTGAAAACCTGGCAAACGGGTGCCACTTGTTTCAAATGCTCCATCTATCAGCGCAATCTTGGTCTTTCCCAACTTTCAATCTTGCTTTAGTTTGTACATATCTCCCAGTTTGTTTCTGCATTCCTGTTTTCAATAAGTTGGTCTATACACCAAACAGCTAAAGTGTCTGTATCCTATCAATGTTCAAACTTGGGGGCAATCAAAGTCATATCCTATGGCCTCCAATATACCTCAGATGAGTCATATCCAATCAGAGTCCTTTGAAGCTTCATCCAATTCAGTCAGTCAGTCTCCTCTCTAGAAAGGATTTTGCATCTACAACAACACAATCAAACACAAATTGAAAACAATATATGCTTTTTACATGCTTTTATCTCCTTGTATGCTTACCGATTCGCATTGAGATTTTTGCATATTGTGTCCCTTCGAGCTCTTCGATCATGTCCTTTACAGGATTTAGAGAGTGATGACTAGGGGCATAATCTTTTCTTTATTTTCTTCTTGTATGTGAAAATCTAACAACTTTGGAAATTCTGGATTGAAATGGTGTCTGACTGTAAGAGCCTCTATTTCAAATTGGATGGCCATGCATACCTCAACCATTGATACCCAGAAAATTCAAGGAAGTGTGATCTAACTATTGTCTTTTTTGAGTGATTTCTTTCTCCTATTGTGAAATGCGATCTTACCTAAGGATGTGAACGATAAAGGGTCACTACGGGTAATTCACATTAGATTTAGAATGATCTATTGACTGTTTGATGTGTTTGTAATGCAAGGCATATTTTGGTCATCATGACATCTATGTTTTGATGCTTATACAAATTGTTACATCAAAATGGACATGATAGTCAGGTCATCCTGGTGTTTGTGCCTTGGTGCTTATATCTAATCCAACATTCCAAACATAAAATCAATATTCATATGTCCATGGTTTCCCAACTAGTGGGTGTTTTATTGATTCTTGCGCATAGAAGTTGATATTCATATGTCTATGGTTTCATAACTAGTGGGCATTGTATTGATTTATATGGTTACCTAAAAATTCAATGATGAGAATGACCGACATATGATCAGTGACTAGGTCCTAGGTCTTAGGTTGCATTTCATACTACATGTCTCTCTACATTTTTGCATGTTTGCATGATCTCACAAATTATTGAATTAAACTTAAATGCTTAAACGATTCTTCAAAAATGCTAAAAACATATCATAAGAGTTGAATCTCACATGAAGGTTCCTCCAATGAAACAGTAAGTAGAATCCTTTTTCAGGATCAAAATCAAAATTTGAGATCGTTTATATTATTCACTACTTGCATAATCAACCTTCAATCATCAAAGAAATCCAGAATTCAACTTAACTGATTATCTTATGTCAAACTATCAAAATTTCAACTTGGTCAATCATGGTCAACTCATGGTTTCACCTAGTCAAACTTGGTCTCCAAGACCTCTAAATGATGTAGAACGCATTCTCGAATGTGTATAATCACTTCTCAAATCAATTAACATGCTTCTAAACCATAACGCTGACTTTTCTTGTCAGATTTCAATTTTAATCCTGAAGGGGGCATGGTATTGCATATCATTCAAAGTCTATAATCTATTCTTTCCTCAGTAATCAAGACAACAACCACGTCTAGTTGTTGATTCATCAAAAGTCCTCATCACTTGGGGCAAATCAATTATCACTTGGGGCATATCAAATTCATCAAGATCCATATCAATCTGGTATTCTCTTAATCTTGTAAACTGTTTCAATTTTTTTTTTGCAACCATCGGTTCATTAGTGTTATTTCCTTGGTTCTTCATAACTGAAGGGTTCAAATGTGATACCAATGTGATTCTTATCGACAATCAGGTCTGGAATCGATCACTCACTTCTTCGCAATCATAAGGTTCAGAATCAGGTGTTTTGACACTTTTTCACAATCATCGATTCATTACTGTTATAGTTAACATTATCTTTGGTCATTTAGGACCTAACATCTTCGAATATTTCATATCAATTTCTATTTTATATCAATTTCAATTTCAAACATCAGTTTCAACATCATACACAGACTATCTTTGAACCACTACGCTTCACATAGTAATTCAAAGAGGGGAAAAATGTAATACCACAAAAATGGGCTATAGGTTCATTAACCTCCTATATCAACACATCGAACGAAATCGATATCAAAGTCCTAACCTAAGGCACATCGGCACATTATCAAATCTTAAATTATTATCATAAATTCTACTTCGGGTGATATTCCTTATTCCTATTTATCCTAATTATCTTTAATTTAATGATTATTTGGCAATAAATCTTATTTATCCTAAAGTTTGATTAATTGAATATTCTAAATATTTAATTAATTAGATTTAATACTACCACTTAATTATTTAATTGGATTTAATTATATTTACTCCTAAATTGTATTATTTAATTCTGACAATAAATCATATATCCTATGACTAATTGATTAAATTCTTATTTAATTAATTAAAGTCAATTGTCAAATTTAATAATATAGTTTTTGAATAAAAGTTTGATTTAATAATTGATTAACTTATAAATCAATTATTTTATTTTTAAAAATCAATTAAGTGGAAAATAAATCACTTTATTTATTAAATTAATTCATATCAAATCATGCACAATCATAAAAGCAGTCAACTTTAAAACAATTGCTAATTTCAATTTGTAAACTTTCTAAAACTCAACATCTGATGATGAGTTAAAAAAGAGAACTAAAGCTCTATTTTGAGATAAAAACTGCTTTTGCATGATTTTATGAATTATTTATTCTTAATTTCTTGTTAACTCAAAAATCAACTTGAGTTTATCAAGAGTGATTTATGGCTTTTTTTCAATGCATCCTCAAAGCCTTGGATTTCTATAAAATCAAGGCTTAGCTCTTCATCTCATATCTCTCAAAAAAATATCCCTCAAGCTTTCAATCCACAAAATCTCATAATTTTGCAAACTTATGCTGGCGAATTGGTATCTGAAGAATTGAAGCTTCTTTGCAAATCAACAACTTTGTGAGATCATTCATATTTAGTATATCATTGTTAGATTAATTGTATTGCATATCAGTTTTTCATATAGATTAGATTTCATATCATTTTTCATATTATTGCATAGAAAAACAAAAAAAGATAGATTAATTTGCATCTAATTCATACCTAGATTTTGCATCCAAATCCTTCATTTAGGTGTCATCAAGGTCATTGATCTCGGTCCAATCTGAGAATACATACTCGCACCTACTAGAAGGTAGTAAATCACCTGGTTAGATTAGTTTTCATTTCATTGCACGATTTCAATTTTAGCTAACCTCTAATGTTTTACTAAAGTGTTGTGTCTATAGCTAGATACAAAATTCACACACATAGCAGTGACAATGATGAAGATGGACTTGATGAACTTGAAGCACTTATGGCTTGGAGGCTGTAGAAAGGTAAAGGAAGGTATAAAGGAAAATTACCTCTAGCATGTTTTAACTGTAAAGAAATTGGTCATATTGCAGCTAGATGCCCTAATAGGAAAGATGATGACAAGGACAATGACCGATCTAGTGATAGGAAGAATGACAAAAGAGATAACCGAGATCACAGAGTTAACTGACACTATGATAGAAGAAACAACTAAGACTACAAAGACAAAGGCAAGAAGGCATGTTACCTTGTTGGAGATTATGATGATGTTACCGACACTGACACTAATGAATACATTGAAGTGGTATTCGTATCTTTGAAAGAAGATTCAGAAGAAGAAGAAAGGTATGTAGAAACATCACTTATTTCTTAAGTTAGCAAGAATGATACATGGATTACTGATAGTGGTTGTACGCATCATATGACTGGTGATGAGGATAAATTTGAATATCTTGAACACTATAATGGAGGATCTATTAAAATGGGTAATGATACACATTGTCAAGTGAAAGGAAAATGATCTATCATGTTGAACAATAAGATTAAATGTGAAAATGCATATTGGGTGAAGGGAGTTAACTATAATTTGTTAAATGTAGCATAGTTGAATAACTCAGGTCACCGAGTTGCATTTGAAAGTAGAAAGGTGAAGATCTATGATGAAACATGAAATTTGGTCAGTACTAGTGAACAATCTAAAGGTAATCTATTCTATCTTGACAATGCTAAAACTTCTTGTTTAATGGCTAGAATTGAAGATGTGTGGTTGTGGCATAAAAGGTTGTATCATGTGAATTTTGACAACATGGTTAAGATCAGTAAGAAAAGAAAAGTAAGAGGTTTACTGAGCTTATTTAAACCTGACCATGTCATGTGCAAACAATGTCAAATGCAAAAAATGTCAAAATCTAGTTTTAAGAGAAAGACCTACTCATCTAAAGCTATGTTGGAGTTGGTTCATACCAAATTATGTGGTCCTATGAGAACTCGGAGCTATTATGGTGACAGATACTTTATTCTATTTGTTGATGACTACTCTAGGATGATGGTAGTTATGTTTTTGAAAGAGAAATTTGAAGCCTTCAAAATATTTAAATGGTATAAAGCCAAATTAGAAAAGGAAAGTGGAAAAGAGTTAAAATACTTAAGATCTGATAGAGGAGGTGAGTTAATTTTTGATGAATTCACTAACTTTTTTAATGAGCATGGAATTAAAAGACAAGTTTCTGCACCGAGAACACCACAAAAAAAATGGTATTGTTGAAAGGAGGAATAGATCCATTATAGATTGTGCTAAAATAGTGATGATTAAGAAATATGTTGCACAAATATACTAGAGAGATGTTGTTAGCACTGTTGTATACACACTAAATCAAGTACAATTGAAGAAAGATTCAAACAAGACACCTTATGAGCTATGCTTTGGGTACACACCTAATGTAAATTATTTCATAATTTATGAGTTATGGTTTGGGTACACACCTAATGTAAGTTATTTCAGAATTTTTGGAAGTAGATGTTACATTCTGAAAGAGGATAGAAATGGAAAATTTGATTCTAAGGGTGATGAAGGAATATTTTTTGGGATATTCTATTAAGAGAAAATCTTACAAATGTTTGAATAAGGTTTCTACCAAAATGATTGAAAGTACTAATGTGAAAGTTGATGAGTTTGCTGAGAAAAATGATGAAGAAAGTGGGAAATAGCTAGATGAATATGGTAGATATAAATTCATTGAGTTACATGACCCTCTACCTGAGTGACAAGAAGAAGCTACTAAGCAATAGGATAAAGACATCGAGCATTAGCCTATAGACACCAAGAATCAAGAAATTTCTACCGATGAAGAAATTGAACCTACACTGACTGATGAACAGAGAAGAGAGAAAGTATTAGCTAAATTTTTGAGAAGACACCATCCACAGAACCAAATCATTGGAAACAAGCAAGCTGGCATGATGACGTGAAGTAATTTGAGACAGAACACATGTTTAGTTTGTGAATTTGAACCTAAAACTGTTAGAGATGCACTTGAGAATGAAGAATGGATTAAAGACATGAATGAAGAAATTAAGAAGATAGAGAAAAATAAAACATGAACATTGGTACCGAGACCAAGTGATAAAAATTTAATTGGAACCAAATGGATATTTAGAAACAAGCTAAATGAGAATGTTGAAGTCACTAGGACCAAAGCAAGACTTGTTTGTAAAGAATATGCACAAGAAGGTATAGACTGTGGTGAGACTTTTGCACCCATTCCTAGACTTGAAGGAGTTAGAATACTACTTGCATATGTTGCACACAAAATATTTAAAGTATATTAAATGGATGTTAAATCTGCATTCTTGAATGGAATACTTGAGGAAGATGTTTATATTGAACAACCTGAAGGTTTTGTTGACCCAAATAAGCTGACATGGTATGTAAATTGCACAAAGCACTATATGGACTAAAGCAAGCACTGAGAGCATGGTATGAAAGATTTCATGCTTATCGTATTAGTATTATATTTGTGAGGACAAGTGGTGATAGTAATTTATACTTGAAAGGTGAAACTGATGACAATATTCTTATTGCTGAAATCTTTGTTGATGATATTATATTTGGAGGACATGATAATCTCTACAAAGCATTTTTTGTTGCAATGAGAAAGGAATTTGAGATGTCAATGTTTGGAGAGATTAAATTCTTTCTAGGATTGCACATTCTACAACAAGATGAAGGGATATTTATAACACAATTAAAGTACATCAAAGAAGTGTTGAAAACTTTTGGAATGGAAGATTCAAAACTAGTAGGTACACCAATGGTCACACGATGCAAATTGACAAAGGATGATCAATTAACCTAGGTAAATCAAACTTTATATAGATCAATGATTGGAAAACTGATGTATGTTTTACATAGTAGACCTAATATTGCACATGTTATTGGGATTATAGCAATATTTTCTACTAATCCTAAGGAATCACATATGACTATTGTTAGGAGGATTCTGAGATACTTGAAGAACATAAAGAATTATGGTTTATGGTATAAGAAATAAGGAAATTTTGAACTACAAGTTTACACCGATGCAGATTGGGCTAGAAATATTGATGACCGAAAAAGCACAACCGGTGGAGCATTCTTTTTGGGAGAAAGGTTAGTTACTTGGATAAGTAAGAAATAGGCATGTATTTATCAGTCTACTATTGAAGCATAATATGTTGTTTTTGTTGCTAATTGTTCAAATATTGCATGGATAAAATAATTGTTGAAAGAAATTAATGAGGACATCATTGATCCAGTGATTATATATTGTGACAACACTAGTGCTATAAAAATTTCCAAGAATCCAGTGATGCATGCTAAGACCAAGCATATATCTATTAAGTATCACTATTTGAGGGAACAAGTACAAGAAAAGAAATTGAAACTGGAGTTTTTGAAATCTAAAGAGAAACTTGTAGACAAATTTACTAAACCCCTACCAAAGGATACATTTGAGTACTTGAGGACTAGACTAGGGGTCCATCCCATGTCTATTGATCACTAAGGTGATCAGGAGGTTGCATCAACCTATACTTTATCATAAAATCAAATAATGTTGATTCATATTGTTCACACTTTAGGTCTCCTAAGGTTGTGAAAGTTGGAACAGAGAAATTGTATATTTGTACATTCAGGTACATTATCTGAACCGAACAATAGATATATTTTTGCTATTGGAGAGGTGTTTATTATTTTTGGCATTGTTGTCAAAGGGAGAGAAATATTCAATGAAATATCAGTTAGAGAGAACACAAAGAAGGGGGAGAAAAGTCTAAAATCTATCCAATGGGAGAAAAGTATCAGAAAGGAAGAAGAAGATCAAATATGCAGGGAAAGTTTGTTGAAATGCTATGTAGTGATTAAATATATTAAATGATCAAGATACGGAGAGCTTACCAAGCTATAAAATTTACTGATAGAATTTTAGTACAAATGTTTGGTATTCTATGGCATATTTCATATTATGTTTCCATCAATGCCAAAGGGAGAGATTGATAATCTACAACTGATTGAATAACATGATAAACTGAATGGACAAGTGAAATATAGTTATTAGAGATCACCGAGTTGTTAAAGTGTTATGTAAGGCAATTAAATCACTCAATATGTTGTCATTGATGTCAACTAGCTTTGACTATACTTATCATGAGAGTTACAAACATCAAAAGAAGAATAATGGTAAAGGAAAGAGATATCTACATGAAGATGAGATGAATATGGAGATATGGCTAAGGTTTACATTAAGTAATGTATTGATGAGTCTATGACATCATTTTTTTGACTTGATTGTATTACATGAATTTTTTATGTATTGAAGATCGTAATTGAACAAATTAACGTTGTTGGTATTTGAATATTTCTATATACACTGAGCCAGTGCAGTGTATACCGAGTATTAGTAATAACTGACTTAGTATTCATCGACATATTTCTCTGTTAACTGAGTAAGAGAAAATAATTAAATGTTATAACAACTAACTAAATTGATGAGCTAACAAATTGCATATAATTTTGAGGTAAAAGATAAAGTTTTTTATGAGGATATAACAACTAAAAATTTTTAGAGATGATCGAATGGAGAAGGATGAAACATGTTAGAGATACATCTATTGAGGAAGCTTGAAGTGAAAAAATGAATGATGGAGATTAAGAGGCAAAATCTAATGGATGAGATGAAGATGGTTTATGACATCTATTTAAAGAGACATGAGACTCATTATTGAGTTGGGGGGAGTTAATTGAATCTGCAAGAGAAATTGCATAGAAGTAAGTTTTCATGCACCACTAATCAAACTAATTACAGATAGAACCGAGCAGAGCTATAGGCATAACCGAGTGTCAGAGTATTGTTGACCAAGTTGAATATGATGAAGGATTGAAGTGATTATTGATTAGTGGAGGTATTATGATCTTAACTTAGATCTGAAAATCTGCAATCTTAGTTGTATTTGAATCACATCACTATTATATCAATTTAACCATTGTTACAACTAAATCTCTTAATCAAGTGGACTTAACAATTTTATTTGTATTTCAATATGACATTCCATGAATGTTGATGGTTTTCTTTTTGACCCCATAGTGAATGTTAATTGAGAGTTAGTTGGTAGTGATAAATCCTTTAACCAAGTCACACCTTATAGTGTGTATTATAACCTTTAACAAGGTTGGCTCCTAACCGAGCTCACTTCAGAAGAGTGAAATATTTTGGGTTACCGGTCCCAGGTGGCTTTCCCTTAGTAGGGTTTCCACGTTAAAATCTTTGTGTTATATGTTATTTGATGTGATTGGACTGATAGTTTACTTTACACATTTCATATTTTGGATTAATCGGTAAATAGAGTATTGATTTTACTGGTATTCGGTAAATGAATAGAAATATTGTTACTTCTATCTTATTGGGTTGATTATTTGATTGAAAAAGTTTCAATATATACATATGGGAGTTTGGGACTATAGGATAACTGGAATTAACTAATTCACCCCCCCTCTCAGTTATCTAACAATGTTTTCAAGTCTTCTCTGACTTCTTAGGAATTTATCCATCCTTTTTGTACTTTCTTCAGCTTTCTTAATCATCTCATTATGTTTTTGTTGTATATTTACTTCATTCTTTAATCTTTCATTTTCTTCTCTCAATTCACCAATGTATTCCAATTTCCTTTTAAGATCACTATTTGCTCAGTTGACTTCTTGACTCATGACAACCATCTGATTGGAGATTTCAAAATGATGCTCGGTTAGTCTCATTATCTCATATTCCTTTTCTTCTAGCTTTTTAGTTGTATGCCTCCTATCTTCAATAGCCAAATTTCTTTCTTGTTCAACCTATCTTTCATTATTCATGACATCAATCATTCTAACCATTTGTGTCTCTTGATCGATCTATGATGCTTTCACTTGTTCAGTAAGATGTTGATTCTTTTCATATAGATTAAATACAGTTCCTTCAAATGCATCATATATGCTACCATATGTAGATCTAGATGCCTCAAATAGATCATCTATCTCTTCTTCATGATAATCAATCTCATTATACCGAAATGCCATATCCTTCCTTTTGATCAGTAACTCTCTCCATTTTTCATTGGCTTCCTTGAATTGTTCAATGTAGATCTACAACTGCAATTTCTGATTATCAATATTTGTGTCAAGCTTATACCTTTCCATGATTAATATATTTTATCTTAAGTGATTAAACTTCCTTAACAAGAGAACTAACTCTGATACCAATTTTTTGGATTATGGAAAGATGTGTACTAAGAGGGGAGGGGTGAATCAGTACCCTTAAAACTTGTCAAACTGAATCTTTGTAAACATAAATATCACTAACCAACCATATCAATTTCATGTAACAAACATCCAAAACATAATTGAAATGTAAATTCATATAATCTAATCAATAAAACATTCATGAAACTTCATACACATAACTCAAGTATTTTGGTATCACAGAAACCCTTCTTAGAAGGTAAAAACTATGGTGGGGATGACACCCACAAAACTTCACTACTGCAATAAAAATAAATTTGGTTAAGGCTACAAAGATTGTGATCACTTCTGGTGATCTTACCCTGTTAGGAGTAACAATGAGATTAGCTATATCTACCTGGTTAAAGGATTTTAGCAACATAATCAAGTTTGCACTCGATTAATAGATTTACAATAGAACTGTTAAGTTCACTCCATTAAGAGATTTAAAATATGCTACAATGGCTAAAGAGTAACACTATTACTTGATCTATAAATAGAAATTTAATCTTTCCTGATTCAAATCTATAATGTACTTATCTATTATCACCTTAATGTGATTGATCTCCTCTATGAATACTGCTTGGTAGCCTTCTATTTATGATAAACTGAATGTTCCTTCAATGCTTATCAATCATAACCTTGTCTGATCTTCAGATATTCTTCAAATGTGGCAGCTACTACATGTGTGATACTTGTCAAAATGAACTCCTTACAAATTTTATATCAAATTGGTCTTAACCTAATTAGGGTTTAGACTCTATCTTAGAAAACCTAAGATCAATAGTACAAATTAATAACCTAGATCAAAATTACATAGGAATCATCAACAATTTAATAATTACATCCATATTAAATTTTGCCTGATTCAGATCTAATCAGAAACTTAATCTTGCCTGGTTCAGATCTATAATGTACTTATCTGTTATCACCTTAATGTGATTGATCTCCTCTATTAATACTACCTGCTAGCCTTCTATTTCTGATAAACTGAATGTTCCTTCAATGCTTATCAATCATAACCTTGTCTGATCTTCATATATTCTTTAAATGTGGTAGTTACTACATGTGTGATACTTGTCAAAATGATATCCTTACAAATTTTATATCAAATTGGTCTTAACCTAATTAGGGTTTAGACTCTATCTTAGAAAACCTAAGATCAACAGTACAAATTAATAACCTAGATCAAAATTACATAGGAATCATCAACAATTTAATAATTACATCCATATTAAATTTTGTCTCGATCTTGGTAAACCATTTTCTTAATCAGTGTAAATCAGTTGCCTTGTAGTTTGTGCCATTCCAAACTACTATGTCATTTCTTATTTCACTCGATGTATACTTCATTCATCACTCAGTAATTAATTGGTGCTTGACTCATATGAATGCTCGGTGACTACTATGTTTGGTACTAAATGGTCATCTGGCTTGGTAAGAGTGCTCGGTCAAAGTTGTGTTCGATTAACTTAGTGATCTACCTTGTATTTTTCTCAGTGTCTAGGCTCTGTGTATTGAGTGATTATCTTTTCTTGTATCCTTTATCGACTATATGACTAAGTGATACTAATGACAACCATTAATTCTCAATTAAGAGTAACACTATTGGAGTTGATGAAAAACAACCCATAGCTCCCAACAACACTTGCATGCAAACACCTATCACAAAAAGAGAGAGAAGCAAATAGCTATGGAGACCTAAACATATGGATCCATGAGAGAGGAGAAATCTTTGATGTGCAAAAAAAAAAGTTGCAATCAATAATAAAATATCAGAAAAGGTTACAAAGTGTTATGAGATCAATCCTTATAAAAGGAGATCAGAAAACCTAAAAAGGTAAAACCGTAGGTTGCATAATAATAATTAATAAAGTAATTAATTATTATATGCCTAAAGTTTAGCTTAAGTAGAAAGAGGTAATAAGTGAATTAATAATTAAATCAATATGATTCAATTAATAAGAAAACACTTTATTACTCTAACAACCCCCCTTAAGATAAACTTTAGGAGAAGTTAAAAACCTAGAAAGAACAACTGAAAACAAATGGGTCCCAGTAACAAAAGGCTTGATCAGGTATCCAAGTACAAAAGAGAGTCTCTAGTACAAAGTGGAGAAATAGATAAAACTACATGGGAAAAATTCTACTCCAAAAAGAGACAAAGACTAGTCTAAAGGACTGAAGAAGCCTCCAAAACTAGGAATGTTCCAGAAAATAGGAACAAAGAATAACATGTACAACAGCACTGAAGCATGAAACTGCAAACTCTGTCAAGAATAAACTGATGATTTGAAGACCCTCCATAGAAATATGACCAGGTAGAGAAGACTGTAATCTGCATGAGTGCCCTCAAATAACACTACTCGAATCAAGAGGCAAAAAAAGGAAAACACCTAAACTCGAAGATACAGATGACATAAACACCAAAAGCCTGAAGAGTTGATCAATCAAAGCTAGAAGAGTGCATCCAAAAATAGGAAAGAAAAGAGTGTCCATATGGTAAATGATCCATCTCACCAAAATGCATAGGTACCTAGCCATTGCAACTGCCTATTACATAGGATCAAATACTGAATACATAGCTCACACTATCGAACCAAGGAAGTAGTAGAACCAATAGTAGAAACCCCCCCATACTGCTGACAAGGGAGTAATGATAGGTACACTAGAAAGATCATCCAATATGAACTGCATGATGAAGAAGAATCTGAAACATCAAATGTGTAGAGAGAGTACAAACACATATAGAGATACCTGAGGCTAATGTCATTGGAGGAATGCTCACATGACAAAAGATGGAAAACAAATGAAAACATCAAACCCCCCTAGCACTTTATAATGGAGTGCGAGTACATAAAGCACAAACAAGTGCAAGATCCCATACATGCAATAGAATAGCACTTTATCTCAATGCATGTGCATAAAAGAATGCTACAAAAATGAAGTATACAATGCTCAAAGAAGAGTGAAGGCTGCTAAAACAAAAGAACAGCCTAAGATGAGCCATCCCTCAAAGGGAAGAGATCCTAGGACCTAAAACAACCAAGATATCCACCAAACTACAAAAAAGAAAGAATCTGAATAAAATGAACCTGGAGAAGAATCTTAAAGAATGACTCATATAACTTAAAATATCTCTGAGCAAGCTTTCCAATGATATATCATTTTTTGAAAATGGAGTCTGGATGCACAAGATAGAGCTCTCAGAGTGCAGAACTGAAGATCTCACTTTGATAGAGAAAAAAACCATCAGAAAAATAAAACCAAAAAATATAACCTCCATATCTAGTAAGATCTTGGAATCATCTTTTTGACGATATCTTGTTTGCCAAATTTTGACATCATATGCTCAAGATATGAGCGAAAAACCAACAACTGCACTGGAGGGCCCAAATAAGGTGTCTGGAAGGATCTGAGGATGGGTGATGTCATAAAAAGGACAAAAACACACATGAAACCATCAAATCTAATAAAATCTTAGAAAGATCTTTTCAAAAATGTCTATTTTGCCAAAAATGGAGCCCGAGTGCAAGAGAAATAGATCTTGCAATGCAGGAGGTCTGAAACGCCAAGATCACAGAGAACATTTGACTTTGATAGAAAAAAAGAGCATCAAAATGGTAAAATCACAAAACCATACTAGAAAATTCAAATCAGGCTTGGAACTAGCTTTCTGACGATATATCTCACACCTGATTATGATCCTAAATGCCCGAGTTATGCGCAAAAAAACCACAAGTACCTCCAAAAAGCTCAAAAAAGGGCAAACTCCTAGTGCATCAACAAACTCTGAGCTTAAATTTGACGGCCAAATGGCCATCATGGCTCAAATCTGCCTAGGGCTGAAAAAAGATAGGCCCTGTTCACGTGGGTGACCAAGGGCTCAAAATCTAGTTGGGGCTAGAGGTTAGTCACCGATGTGACCATAAGCTCAGTGAAAAGGGGGTTGATCTGGCGCAGACCACTAGAGTTGATGGTAAGCGTTGCGGGCCCGCCGGTCACCATGGCGGTGACTGTGCAGTCACCATCTAGTTACCCAGCGGTGACACCGTCGTAGGCCACTTGAGTGGCGCACAGGTGGCACCTAGGTGACCACTAGGTGGCACCTAAGTGGCTGCCCAAATAAATATTTTTTTTTGGAAATCATCGTACTGCATCAAAATGCATGCCAAGGTTGTACGACCCTGGGACACCAAAAAAATTTTACCTCTGAGGCCAACTTGTTTAAAATTGACAAGTCTTATATGAATTTTGACTATCTTAGGCCTTCTGGACACAATCGTGAGGTTCGTTTGGGCCAGAAGTGCTCCAAAAAATAGTGATCACCTTGGGATCTGTGTTGGGGCCGATTACAAATTTCTTTTCTCATAGATTCCAATTTTGTCCAAATTGGACAAACTTTATATGGATCTTGGGGTTCTTGGATGCTTTGAATGCAATCATGAGGCCCGTTTAAAGCCAAGATGACTAGAAATATAGGTCCCCCCAGATCTGATAGGAAACCCTCTCTAAAAATGTAGATTTGATGAACACAATCGAATCTCTCAGGAAGAGGATAGGGGAAAGAAGATCTAAAGCCCTGATACCATATTGGATTTGATGAAAAATAACCCATAGCTCCCAAGAACACATGTATGCAAACACCTGTCATAGAAAGAGAGAGAAGCAAATAGCTATGGAGACCTAAACGTATGGATCTAGGAGAGAGGAGAAATCCTTGATGTGCAAAAACAAAAGTTGCAATCAATAATAAAATGTCATAAAAGGTTACAAAGTGTTATGAGATCAATCCTTATAAAAGGAGATCAAAAAACCTAAAAAGGTAAAACCCTAGGTTGCATAATAATAATTAATAAAGTAATTAATTATTATATGCCTAAAGTTTAGCTTAAGTAGAAAGAGGTAATAAGTGACTTAATAATTAAATCGATATGATTCAATCAATAAGAAAACACTTTATTACTCTAACAAACACTTCATTCCCTTCTTCACCTTGTGCCAAAGTGACTCTTTTCTTTGGTTTCTTGTTCTTCTTAGGACATCTGAAGTATCGATGCCCTATCTCCCCACAATTAAAGAATCCTCTTGGGAATGTATTTTTTGCTCATCTGCCTCCTCCAAATATTCCACCTTTATGGCCCCCCCTTTGGTCTAATGTGAAGTATTTACTTTTATCCTTATCACTATTTCTCTAAAAATCAGAATTTGTTCTTCAACCTATGCCTCTCATCGATCCACCTCCTCTATTATTTTTGCCTTTCTTTTCATGCTTCCTCTTCAACCTTTCTTCTACTCTAACTAGAAGTTGGAAGAATTCTCCAAGGGTTCTTGGCACATTCAACTCTATTTCATCTTTAATATTATACCTAAGGCCATTGATATACATGGCCACATTCTCATCTTCATCCTCCACTCCTCCCCTAATTCTTAGGGTGTGAAATTGTTCAATATAGGACATAGCATCCATGTCCCTTTTCTTCAAATTGCTTCTCCTCATCTTTGTTTGGATTTTCAAATCTAATGGAAAGAATTTATTCTTCACCATAGCCTTCATCCTCTCCCAATCAAAGATTTTGTTCAATCCCCTTTCTATTCTCTCATTTTGAGTACTGGTCCACCATGTAAGGGTTGTTCCCCTTAGCTTTTCCTTGGACAACTTCACCTTCTTCTCTTCATCCACATCCTCTAAGTCAAAATATTTCTCAAGTTCTTCTACCCATCTAAACACTTCTTCACTTTCCATCTTTCCTTGATACATTGGAAAATTAACATTACTCTTACCACCAGTGCCTTTCACTTCCTTAATCAACCTCACAAACCTTCTCTCCTTAGGATCATCTTCTTCTCTATGACCCCTATTTTCTTATCCCTCAATGTATTCTTGTTCTCATTCCTCATTTCCTCTAGGAACCTCTTCTCTCCTAGGTTCTCTCCTTTTCTTTTCCAATACCGCTATCATTTCCAAGAACTGAAGACTTTCTCTTCTCATCTTACTTTCTTCCCTCTCCCTTGTTTCTTCTAACTCCCTCTTCTCTCTTTCCTTTTGCTCAAGTGTTAACTTCAATTCATCTATTTCTCTTGCCATTTGGTTTTTGGGTGTCATGTCTTCAGACTTGCCTCTTCTTCCTTCTCAAGGACCTACTAACTATGCTCTAATACCACTTGATGCAGAGGTAGGTGAGGGCTCACAAAACTACTAAGGTAAATTCAAATTCCCTAGTGTCCACAATGGTTATAATCTCACAAGAGGCCTAAAATGGCATTTACTCACCCGCAACTTTTCCCAATTACATAGGTGACTTCAAGACACTTGGTTATGAGTTATTCAAAAGGTTTTGGGAAAAGAAAAGGAACCTTTGGTTAAGGAATCCTTTTAAATATATAGGCTACTGAGCTACACAAAACACACTGAACCCACTCAGTGAAAGGCACCACCAAGTAGAACAGAAAAACCACTCGGTGAAAGGAACTACCAAGTGAATACAAAGAAATCTAATAGTATTTTAAGATACCCATTTGTCTCTACTTCAACATACCAAAAGATTAGGTAGACTTGTTTTGGATGATATATGTTGTCTCTTGATTGTTCATTATTTTTGGCCTAGAAATTGGTCACTTTAACAAAGGAAGCATATTATTTACTTAACCCCAAACCTCCTAACTCTATAAAATATTCTCATATAATTGAAAATCAATATTTCCCAAGTAAATTTGACTCTATGTTCTCATTAGCTACAAAATCCCCAAAACCCTACTCACAAAGGTCCTAAAATGAGGGTTTCTTTATTCCACTCACCATAGTCACTTCTAGGATAAAATTATGGATCCTACACCATGTATCCAACCATACAAGACTTCTCCAATCATTAAAAAAAATACTTATTCAACAAGATCACCTACTGCTATAGGCTAGCCACTGAGCTCATCTAACTTGCTCCACCAATCTCATAGGGTACCCATGCAACCACAAACTTTACTACATATTTGGTGTTAGAATATAATTTTACATGTTAATATGTATCCATCCCTTGAGAACCAGACATCCATTCAAGGAATGGATGAAGTTATTTAACAAAACCCAAAATTGTGATATTAGAAAACTCAAATCCCTTACACTGGTCAATATAAATCAATAAATATAATACAAATGGATCAATATACCATTAAAATACTTATAATATTCCTATATTAATGTGATAATTTCATACAATGATAGAGATCAATCAAAAGAAAACCATAGATTGTAAGTAACCTTGAATTTGATTGAAAAAACCTTGCTTCCATCCGTAGAGTCACATGTGCAATTACATTTCTCTACTTCTTCCATATGTATAGGGATTTAAATAGATTATTTTTAACCTCCTTAACTAACTCCAAGTGGTTAGAGGTCATTACATTTCATAACAAATGAAAAATAAACTTTCCCTCCTAAATCCAAGTAACTGTTACAATTCAAAAAATTGAATTTGTAACTTACAATTATTAAATATTTTCACTATCTAACTTCATAAAATGGATTTATAACCTTATTTTAAACTACTCTAGACCCCTTAGGTACTATTGACTCTCCTTACATCATCCATTAGTCCAAGGGTTCATATTAGGACCCTTAGGACCATTAACTTTTACATTCACATTATTTCCTCCAAAGGCCATGATTGGTCTTAGCATGCTCCAATTGATTGGATTAGGTTCCTTCATCATGCAGGAGCATCCTAGGATTCTTGGCAATCCTGTATCAACCAAAAATATGTTTATCTTTGAAGGTAGATTGTTAGTTTTGATCTTTTTTTTATGGATTACTGGCTCGGTTTGGGAGACTAGTTTCTCGATTTCAATGGTTATCGGGGTGCTCGGTCTCTAAAGAATTCTTGGTAACTGAAGGCATGAGTTTCTTCTAGCATGCGGTGATAACTATGTTGCTCAATCATTCTTGGCATGGTTGGTTCTCTGGTGCTTGATTATTTCTCTGGCACTCAGTGTTCTTGCAGGTTGACTTGGTTACTTGGATGAATTGGCTTGGCCGACTGGTGCATTTAATTTGGGTCCTGCTCCTTGAGTTATGGATTGGCCATTGGACATGTGGGGACCTAGATCATGTGTTTTTCATTCTTCTATGTAGATCTGATGACCACTTGGGGGAAATCTTGGAGAGTTTATTTATTTTAAGGCTATTTGAGAGCCGACTGATGTTTTGTATTTAATATTTGTATATCTCTATAGAGTTGACTTGTGGCTGTGATTTAGTATTTAAGTAGATGGTTGGGTAGTTGTTTGGGGAGATAGTTGGGGGATAGTAGATTTAGTATCTTGCAAGCTTAGGAATAGGAATATTTCTCATAAATTGTGAGTACAAGTTTAGATCTTTCTTGGGACCTTACCAGTGTCTTGTCGTGTTGCAGACCTAGACTAGCTGAGTGGTGAAGTTGTGGAAAGACTTGGATCCTGCGAGATCTTGTAGACTATTACTTTCTTTGTAATTGGTTATAACCAAGAAGGCCTTATAGCCCAATACATTGCATGTAATCATTAATTTGATGAATAAAGATTTATGTTTGATATTAGATTTGTTGTTGTTGTTTTGTTATTCCATTGTGTATTGGGTTGGCTGCAAGGTCAGACAGTCCTTAATTGCATCCTCCAACCTTGACTATGTCAAGTGGTATCAGAGTGAAGTTTTTCCCTATTGGAGTGAGTTGATCTTGTTTGTGTGAATGGATCTTGGCAGTAAGCACTAGGATCTTGGATTGAAGATGCCTCTGAGGAGAGCTCGTGAGATCTCAGAGGAGGAAGCTACTAGAGAATTCAATCTTGATGATTTTAGGGCTTTGTAGAAACAAGTGCAAGATCTGCAAGAGGAATTGAGAAAGAAGAAGACTACACCAAAGGAAGGTAGTGATGATGAATCTGAGGAAGAAGATCATTTTGAAGAAGCTGTAGAAGAAGCTAGAGATCCTGAAGAGGATAGAATCTTGAAAGCTATGTCTAAAATTGGGAAAAGACCTAAGATTAAAGTTTATGCATTTGCTAGAAGCCTTAGGCCAGAAGAGTTGATTGATTGGATTAATGAGATGGATGAGTACTTTGAGTATGAAGAAATAGAAGATCCTAATAGGGTTAGATTTGCAAAGACTAAGTTGAAGGGTCATGCAAATATTTGGTAGAGAGAAGTTCAGTTGGAAAGAAGTAGGAGAGGAAAGGATAAGATCATTAAAATAGAACCGAATGGTTGAAAAGTTGAAGAAGCAATTAATTCTAGTGGATTATGAATTGGACATGTTTAAGAAGATGCAAGCCTTGAAGCAGACTAACAAATTAGTGTAGGAGTATACTGAGGAGTTTTATAGAATCCTGATTAGGACTGGTTATTCTGAAGTTGACAAAGAGAAGGTTGCTAGATATGTCTATGGTTTGAGACCTAGTATTCAAGAAGAGTTACATACTGTTCAAATGACAACAATAGGTGATGCTTATCAGATGGCATTAAAGATTGAAGAGAAGCTGAATAATAAGTTTGAAGGAAGATGGAACAATAGGAACCGAGGTGGTAAGACTGTTGAAACAGTTGCTGAAGGTAATGTGGTAGACAATCCTAAGAATACTGATGTGGGATCTGGCAGTGGTCATGTCACTAAGCATTTCAATACTAAATAGAGAGGGAGGTGGAAGAATGAGTTCACCAGTACTTGTTATCATTGTGTTGAAGCTGGTCATAGAAGTTTTCAATTTCCTAAGAAAAGAGTTGCACTGAGTACTGAAGAAGATATTATGAATGTTGCAGAGAAGGGTGAATTCATTATCACTAGGAGATTGGCTACATGTGTCTAGGAACCAGTATAAAGAAGAAATTTGTTCATAACCAAATGTAAGTGCAAGGATAAGGTATGTAATGTCATAGTTGATGGTGGTAGTTCTAAGAACTTTGTTTCAAAAGAGATGGTTAGTAAGTTGAATTTGGAAAGGAAGAAGCATCCTAATCCTTATCAGAATAGTTGGATACAAGATGTGTCTAAGGTTAGGATTGAAGAACAATGCTTGGTTAATTTTCAGATTGGATCATATCATGATGAGATATTGAATGATGTATTGCATATGGATACTTGTCATTTGTTACTTGGTAGGCCTTGGCAATTTGATAGAAATGTTTTGTTTGATGGTCGTGCTAACACCTATGTGGTTAGGCATGAAGGATCTAGACATAAGTTGTTACCTTTACAGGAGATACGGGTTAAGGGATGTTGATTTATTAGATGTTGTCCTTGTGACAAACCTTAGGAGCATAGGAATGATGAACCTATTCCTACAAAGCTTAGTTTGAAAGAGAAGGAGAATGATATATCTAAATATTTTGTTGAGATTAAGAGGCAGATGGTCTTTCTAATAGAGTTAGTACAATAGAAGATGACATTTGTGACATAGAGAGATGTGGAGGATGTCGAGTTGATTCAAGAGTCTGGAGAAGATAGTGTTTATCGAGATACTAAGGTGGTCGGTAGTGGAAGGAATGGTCAGAGTTAGTTGTTATCAATTACAAATAGGAAAGATAAGGGGCAAGAAAGCTTGTTGCAGAGGATAGTGGATGAAGTGAAGACAACTTGGGATGAAGGACAAGAAGAGATATGGGTCAAGAATAGATTTGGCATACCTATTCTGATTCCCTTAAGATGTTCCTGATTTCCTTATGAGAAAATATTTCTTACTTAGGGTGTCTAATGCAGGAGCATCCTAGGATTCTTGGCAATCCTGTATCAACCAAAAATATGTTTTTTCTTTGAAGGTAGATTGTTAGTTTTGATCTTTGTTTGGTGGAGTACTGGCTCGGTTTGGGAGACTGGTTACTCAATTTTAGTGGTTACCAGGGTGCTCAATCTCTGAAGAACACTCGGTAAGAAGGCATTAATTGCTTCTGGTGCTTGGTGATAACTATGTTTCTCGGTCATGCTTGGCATGGTCAGTTCTCTAGAGCTCGGTTATTTCTCTAGCGCTCGATGTTCTTGCAGGATGACTTGGTTACTTGGATGAATCAACTTGGCCGATTGGTGCATTTAATTTGGGTCACGCTCCTTGAGTTATGGATTGACTGTTGGATGTGTGGGACCTAGATCTAGCGTGTTGCATTCTTCTATGTGGATCTGATGATCATTTGGGGGCCATCTTGGAGAGTTTATTTATTGTAAGGCTATTTGAGAGCCAACTAATGTTTTGTATTTAATATTTGTATATCTTTGTAGAGCTGACATGTGGCTGGGATTTAGTATTTAAGTAGATGCTTGGGTAGTTGTTTGGGGAGATAGTTGGGGGATAGTAGAGTTAGTATCTTCTGAGCTTAGGCATAAGAAGATTGCTTGGAAATTTTAGGGGTGAAGGTGAATCTACCCAAATAGGAGAATGCCAAAATACAAGAATAAGCCTACCTTCACAAGGCCTAAAATCTTCTCATAATGCCTTCACAAGGCCAAAGATACAACCATCAACCCTTCACAAATCCACACAAAATCATCACCCTTATGTCCCCCAAATAATATACACAAGGATGGCAACATGGATGCCCATACATCCATGCCTTATCCCCTTCCTCATTGAGGAAGGACTCTACACTAGATGGGTAGTCCCAAGTCTAGCCCTTCACCCATCAAGGCTCTCTTCCCTCCCAAGTGTGAGTTTTTCCTTGCACACCCCAAAGAAGAAAATGCAACAAAAGAAAGGAAAAACCACATGCATTCATAGACTAAGAAGCCATTCAAATACTTATAAAACTTATCATTCACACAACATAAGAAAGTGAAATATACACATAGCATTAAGAACAAGGGTATTCAAGATCCAACCTCAATCCAAGCTAATGGCAATGTGGGTTGAGATGAGCTTCCTCCTACAAGCCTCCTCCTTTGCTAAGAAACAACCAAATTCCTCAAACCAAGACAAAACTCTCACAAGTCTCCAAAAATTGGAGGGTGGGAAATTACCATCTAATTTTCCCTCCAACTCCTTAAGAAGGCAAACCCTAATCCCTTCAATCAAAAGGGGGAAATTCAAATTTCAAAATTCAAAATGAGGAGAGGGCTTGGCAAGCATCTCAAATTTTCGTCACTTTTCAAAAGAGCATCTTTTGGAAGGGAAAAAATAGCCAAAATACATCATAATGGTCAAAATTTGTTTGACCCCCAACACATGGCACCACTATGGGGTAG